>JAODAL010023585.1:0-62405 GCA_025379985.1 Phyllomedusa bahiana
TTGGGGGGAAGGTTTTTGGTGTTGTGGTATTCGGTACTTGTGCTCTATCCCCTGATGAAGCCAGTTGGGGGTAAACATTTGGGGAGGCCCGGGCTGACATTTTAAATTTGGATTTCCTACCTCTTTTACTGTGTTCCCGCTGCAGAGGGTCCTCACAAAAAAAACCTTATATGTTTCATGCCCTCAATTGGGGGTGAGCCCAATAAGATTTTTGGGGATTCCTTTTTGGAGTTAGCAAATCACTGTATATATAGGGTTTCCTGCTAATAGGGGTTTTTCCCCAGACTTGAAAATAGAAAGGAGTTATTCCTTCCATTAGAAAGGGAAAAAATTGAGGGGTTAGAAATAGGTTTTTAAATTGTGGTATGGGTTAAGTGTTTTATTTAATAAAGTTAAGTTTTAGTGTTTAAATTGAGTCTGATAGAGTTTAATTTTCCCTAGGAAAAAAAAAAGTAAATAAGTCAAAAAAGTCACTTTTTGTTCTTTTGCTAGATTCCCATTTTTTTTTAATATCGGTTAGTGGTGACGGGGTTTTGGGGTTTCGGTACTAGTGCTGGGATATGTGGTCATAGTATTCAGTATTATTTGATCACTGGGGGCCACATGTATGAATCCCGCCGGGTGGGGGCGCCCCTTTCCGCCGTTTCCCGCGGAATCTGCCCCAGATTTATTGGGGCCGGGGCGCGTCAACATAGCATGTAAAGTCCCCGGCCCGCCAGTGTGTTAGGCGCAGTGCGGGACTGGGGGCCGGGGCGGCGCTGCCCTATGATTCGGGCCGGAGGGTAGTGCTCATACATGGGGGGGAAAAGTCCCGCGCCTTGCCAGTGTGTTAGGGCAGTGCGGGATGAGGCGCAAGGGGGGCTGCGCCTTGATTCGCCGGGGGGTTTAAGCGCACTCTCAGCGGGGGAAAATTTCCCCTGCGCCTCCCATGGTGGGGGCACATGGGGGACAGGGCAGTGCGGGACTTGGGCGGTGGGACTGCGCCAAAAACATTTTCCGATGGAGACAGGCTGGAACAGCGAGAAATCATTCCAAAAGTCGGTGCGGAGTATGAATAAAAATCGCCTTTAAAAAGGGCTTCAACATTTCAGGAAAAGAGCTGAAACCCTAAAAAAAATAAAAAAACATAAAACAAAATCACTTTCAAACCCTAATTCAAGAATTGGATATTGTAAATTGCCGGGAAAATTGGGAAAACAAAACAATTTTTTTGGGGAAAACCCCAAATTAAAAAACCCCTTAAATGGGGAAGTTTAGAAAATCAGAAACCCCCACGGCGGGATATTCAAAATACAGTAAAAATGCGAAAAAAGCTGTTGGTTAAGCCCCGGGACTTGGCAGCTCGCCAATCAGTAGGAGCGACGAGACCCATTTGCTATGGAAAAAGTTTAGGACCAAAATCAGAACCACGGGGGGGGACAGTTCAAAATACTGTAAAAATGTGAAAAGAGTGTTGGCTAGCTACGGGGGTTTTGGCATCCCAGCCAATCAGAGCGCGGTACTTCTCCTTTTTAGTCTATGGAGAGGGGGCCCCCTTGAAATCTCGGCTCTCAGCGCCGTGCGGCTGAAGTATTAATAAAAAAATCTTTTTTTTAAGTGAAAAGCATTATGAAAAAGAGCAAAACCCCTTCTTTAAAAATAAAGAGAAAAAAACCCGAACAACGCGGAAATCATTCCACATGTCGGGCGGAGATGAATCAAAAATCGTTTTTAAAAAGGCGTTAAACTTTTCAGGAAAAGAGCTGAAACCTAAAAAATACATAAAACAAAATCACTTTCCAAACCTAATTCAAAATTGGGAAAAAATTTGTAATTGCCCCGGAAAATTTTCAGAAATTTCAAATTCTGAAAGTTTTTCTGATTCTTTACAAATAAAGCCCAAAAAAGTTTAAAAAAACCCGAACAACGCGTTTTCGCCGAAAACCCGGGCTACATAAGGAATTGCAATAGAGAAATTTCGGAAATAAGTAATTCAAACTGTTTAAGCTAAAAAAAATCTTTTGGTCGGCGAAGCCAGCCAATCAGAAAAGGAGCGACAAAAACCCATTATTCTATGGAGAATTTGGCCCAATCAAAATAGGAGCGACAGTGGCCATTTAACTATAAAGGAGTATTAACCCTCATAAAAAAAAAAATAGGAGCGACAAAGTCCCATTATATCCTTGGAAAAGTTGGGACCAATCAAAAAAAAAAGGGGGACGTTCAAAATACAGTAAAAAAGACGAAAGAGCTGATTGGTGAGCTAGGGGGGGCTTGGAATCCCAGCCAATCAAGCGGAGCTACTTTCCCATTATAGTCTATGGAAGGTGGGCTCTTAAATCTGGGCTCTCAGCGCCGTGGGGCAGAATATTAAAAAAAAAACTTTTTTATTAAGTGTAAAACTTTATAAATTAAAGAGCCGAACCCTTCTTTACAAAAACATTTAAAACCCGAAAAGCGTTTGCGCCGAGACCGGCGCTAATGGGAAAATTGAAAATAGGAGAATTCCCGGGAAATACAGTAATTCAAATTTTTTAAAAATTTCTCATTGGCGGATAAACCACCCAACGATAGGACGACAATGTCCCATTAAAACCCTATGGAGAAAAATTGCCAATCAGAATAGGAGCGACAGCCCCAATTATACCCTAGGAAAAAAAATTGCCCCAATCAATTTTCCCAGGGGGGACAGTTCAAAAACAGTAAAAATGAGAAAACGAGTGATTGGTTGAAGGGGGGGGGGTCGTCCAGTTAGCCATTCAGAGCGCGAGCTCTTCCATGAGTTCTATGGGAAAAGAAATTCGAGCGGCTCTGTGTTTGGTAAGTTAAAAGAGGCGCGTTTTTGGGCCCAAAGGGGAGAGGAGCGACGCTCCTAGGGTTTTTAATGCAATTGAAATCAAAAAAACACGGCCGAAATAAATTTTAAGATAAGAAGTGGTCTATTGTAAAAAATGATATAATATGGGGTAACGAAATAAAAAATTAAATCAATAAATCATTTTATTTCTTTTTTTCAAAACCCAAGGGGGGTCCCAAAAGTTGGGGGCAAAAGAAAATAAAGAAAAAAACATGTTTTATTGGGTTTAAATTTTTTTTTTCGTTTCCCCCCTAATATTCGTTTTATATACACATGGGGGCAACTTCTGTGTCTTATAATTTGTTTCGGGCCATTACATTTTTATTTCAGATTGCATTAGAAAACCCATAGGAGCGCGCTCGCTCTCCCATTGGTCCAAATAAGCGCCCTTTTTAATTTAGGGGCCCAAACACAGAGCGCGTCAAATTTTTTTTCCCAATAGAACTCAACCAATCACTCGTTTCTGTTTTTTTTCGTATTTTGAAAATTTTCCCCCCTTTGAATATATTGGGCAATTTTCTCCATGGTATAATGGGGGGAAATTTTCGTCCTTTTTATTGGTCAATTTTCCTCCATAGGTTATAATTTGGACATTGTGCTCCTATTCTGATTGGCTGGTTTAGCCACCAATGGAATAGCTTAAACAATTTTAATTACTGTTTTCCCGGGGATTCTCTCTATTGCAATTCCCTATGTGCGCCGGGCTCGGGGACAAAGCGTTGTTCGGTTTTTAACTGCTTTATTTGTAAAGAAGGGTTCGGGTCTTTATTAAATGGTTTTTTCATAATAAAAATGTTTTTTTTTTTTAAACTTCATGGCACGGCGCGACACCGAGATTTCAGAGCGCCCATCTTCCCAAGCAATAATGGGAGAAGTAGCTCGCGCTCTGATTTGGGTGGGGTATTTCCGCCCCGCTGCTCAGCCAATCGCTTTTTCTGTCTTTTACTGTATTTTGAACGTCCCGCCTTTGATTTTGATTGGTCCAAACTTCCCATAGGATATAATGGGCCACTGTCGCTCCTTCTGATTGGTCCAAACTTCTCCATAGGATATAATGGGTCTTTGTCGCTCCTATTCTGATTGGCTGGTTCTGCGCCCAAATGAGAATAGCTTAAACAATTTGAATTACTGTATTTCCCGGCAATTCTCTCTATTGCAATTCCCTATGTAGCGCCGGTCTCGGCGACAAACGCGTTGTTCGAGTTTTTAACTGTTTTATTTGTAAAGAAGGGTTCAGCACTTTATCTGATAATGTTTTACATTTAATAAAAAAATTTTTTGATTTAATACTTCATGCCGCACCGGCGCTGAGCGCCGAGATTTCAGGCGCCCATCTCTCCATAGACTTTAAATGGGAGAAGTGCTCCGTCTGATTGGCTGGGATAGCTAAGCACCCGCTAGCTCAGCCAATCAGCTCTTTTCTGTCTTTTTATTGTATTTTGAATTATCCCGCCGTGGATTCTGTTTGGGTCTAAAACTCTCCATAGACTAGACTGGTCTCTGTCGCTCCTATTTGATTTGGCCGGCTAGCCCAAAGCCCCCGCTAGCTCAGCCAATCAGCTCTTTTCTGTCTTTTTAACTGTATTTGAATTATCCCGCCGTGGATTCATGATTGGTCAATCCTTCCCCATGGGTTTTTTAATGGTTCACTGTCGCTCCTATTCTGATTGGCCGGTTTATGCGACCCAATGAGAATCGGTTTCAAAATTTGAATTACTGTATTTCCCGGCAATTTACAATATCATAAATTTTGGGTATTGCCGTTCTAGAGCTTTGGAAAGTGTTTTTTTTTTATTATGTTTTTTTTTACGTTCAGCTCTTTTCTGACAATGTTTTCCGCATTTATAAAGGCGATTTTTTTCTGAATCATACTCCTGCTGCACGGAGCGGAGCGCCGAGATTACTGTCGCGATCTACTATCTGCTTCCTCGCATGTTCCGATCTTGCTTCACTTCGCCACTGTCGGAGGATTTAGACCAAAAAAAAACAGGTCTGCCTGCCGGAGCTGCCGAGCGCTGCACTGCGGCTCGCTTTGCCGACTCGCCATCGTACATGCCTCAGGGTTTTCGAGCACGCCGCGTCCCGTCCCGGAATGCCCACACCGCGCCCACACTGCGCCCATTGCCCGCCCCTTCATGCGGGGCGCAGCTGAAAGTGGCGAACGCTGCGCCTTACACTGAATCCCTGCGTCCGACAGCGGGATTCGGGCTGGGAGGCGCAGTATACGCCAAAAAACGGGCGAAAAGCCCGATCATACATGTCGCCCTATGTGTTGGTGATGTGTGGTCACGGTGTGGCAGTATTCAGTCATCATGTGCTGGTGATATGTGGTCTTAGTAGGACATTGGTACTATTAGCCTGTGAATCTGGTTTCGTGCAGCAGTGTTATATTTGGTAACTGCATGACTATTATGTAATAGTTTTATATGTAGCACATTGTGGTAAAGCTTTTTGTATATTTTAGATTTGGTTTATGGTGATGCACTGTGTCGCATTGTGGTGCATTATGTTACGAAGGGGGGGGACGACGAAATTTCTTCACCTCGCCCTGAGTGCAGTTTAGCCTAGGAACTGCTCTGTCGGGTGACAACTGTTATTATGGACCTCTATGGAAAACCCAGGCAGTAGACCCCACTGCACGAGTTTTCCTCCGAGCAGAGAAAAGCCATTCCCCGGCCCGAAAACAGTGCAAATACCAGTCGGGATTTCCGATCGGTATTTGCACTGTGCTGTGTGAATGGCCCCTCACAGACAAAACACATGTTTAACTTGTTTGTCCTTTAAAAAAAAAAAAAAAACGCTGCATTGAAACCCAACCTCAAATTTTCTTTGGAAAGCAGACCTGCAAAATTCCTTTACTTTGGTTTAGACTTTCTGTAAGTCCTCCATAATTAAAAAGAAAAAGTTACAGACACTTAAGTGGAAATCTAGAATTATCAGTAGTCGGGAGTTTTCAGTGTCCAAGAACTGGGAAATGAATGACATTAAAATTCCTTTGAACAGGCTTCAGGTGATCAACTTGAGAGTACATGAGAAGACTTTAAAACTTTCCATATTCTGTACGGGTTAAATTACATCATTGCCAAACTCTGATACTGGACATTTCATATAGATGCATTTATGTCTTTCTAATAATCAGAGACAATGGCAGCACAAAACTACAGCAGCTAAACACTAAAAGACTTTACTAAGCACTTAGTAAATTACAGCGGGAAAACCATATCTTTTAAGTGAAACTAATGTTCAGTTTCTATTTTCCTACTGCTCTGAAGCCAAAGGTTGCCTAAAGGTCTATCTCTCCTTCCTTTTGCAGTCTGCCACTGCTACCAATTCGATCTTGGTTTACCAGGTCTTCTCACTTTTGGATTTCTCTTGTGACTACTTCACCTGTTCCAACCCTTTCAACTTTATTTTTTCTCTCTCATCCCAAACAGCAATTAACTTATGTCTCCTTCACAGTCCTTTGTATCTTTTCCTCATCCACTTTTATCTCCTGTGCCCCTTACTTTTCCATAAGATTTAAAAAGGGTTCTATCCAGTGGCAGAACAACCAGTGTAGCAGCCATAGCGGCTCTACGGGGCTGATCGTCACTAGGGGGGCTCAGAAATGAACAGTAACTTAATTGCTTGATTTTCACTGCTGACTGGGCCTTTTCAAAAGGTGCCCTATTGCCTCTGTTAATGCGGTACCCATGTAGTCCCAACACTATAGTGCCTGACTGGAAATGAACAATAACTTAATACTCACTGCTGGCTGGGCCCTGTTATTGCATCCCATCATTAGGGGGGCACATCCGGTCAGTGTCGGGACTGGGCGGGCCCCTAGTGACAAACAACAGTATTGCATGACAGGGCCCAGCCGGCAGTGAACAGTAAGTTAATGCATCTGATATAAACCATCATGATGACTTCTCCCGACCACCACTCATCCCTTTACAATTTGCACACAAATATCTCAGAATCCTCATAAGCAACAGAGATAATGCAGCAAATTTTGAATGGGCCCTGCTGGCAGTGAAAACTAAGTTACTGTTCATTGCTGGCCGCTATGGTTGCTATGGCGGTAGTGAGCTATAACTTACTGCTCACTACCAGCCAGACCTTGTCATAAGATGCCATCCTCTGATGCCCTGCCTTGCGCATGGCCAACAATGAACAATAACTTAATGCTCACTGTCAGCTGGGTGAGTCCTGACATAGGCAGTGCAATCACTTGAAGAAGCCGGCCTGCAGTTCATCGTGGGAATGTGGATACAGGTGCTTTTGTTTTTTTTCCACTAATGGCCTACATACCTACCTAGCTGTTACCCACCTATCTAGTTGTGGCCTACATAACTACCTAGCTGGAGCCCATCTACCTAGCTGGGGTCTACCTACCTACCCACCTGGGGCCTTTCTACTTATCTAACTGTGGCCTATCTACCTACCTAACATGTATATATGTATTCCACAGCACACAAGGACAATCGAAAAAGATTTTTTCATTTGCATAATTCTTTATATAAATCAAGTTTACATAACATTAGTTCCATACATGATTTTTACATAAAATTGCATCATATTACATGGTATTTACAAAATGGGATTTTTGGGTGAAGAGATACTGTGATCAATTTTGTGTAAGACGTTTCGGTTGATTCCAACCTTTCTCAATTAGATCACAAGGTGGGTAGATGCCAGAGAAATTAATGCAGAAAAATGTATGCGGCCACTGAGGACAAGTGGAAAATGTGGACCGCACATTTTCCACTTGTTCTCAGTGGCCGCAACTTGCGCCTTTCGTATCTCCCCTAGCCAGTTCTAGCACACAGCATTTTCTTTCATCGCCGCGGTCCTGCAGTGTCATCTGTTTACTTTGTTCCATACATTTTTCTGCATTAATTTCTACCTGGGGCCTATCAACCATCTAACTGTGGCTCATCTTATTACCTAATTTGGGTCTACCTACCACCTACCTTCCCAACTGGGGCCTACCTACCTGGGACCTATTTAGCTACCCAATTAGGGCCTACCTACCTGGGACCTTCCTACGGTATTCCCTAAGAACTACCAACTTACCTAACTGGGGCCTACAAACCTACATGGAGCCTTGTTTACCTACCTACCTGGTAATATGATTCTGAGGGGTACAGGCCATAGCTGTAGCACAATCTCCAGTGGTTTAGTTATCTGTTATTCCCCACCCCTCTAGGAGACTGTGCTTCTAAACTATAGCCTATGGCCTATATTTCATGGGAAGTTTGTAAAGAGGTGGGGGGGCAGTGAGAAAGGTGCTGGAAAAGTGAGGATTCTGAGATATCTGTGTGCAAATTCTGAAGGGAAAAGTGGTGGCCAGGAGTAGTCATCATGATGGTCTAGATCAGATGCATTAAGTTACTGTTCATCACCGGTCAGGCAGTCTAGTGACGACGGGCTACTTGTATGGGGGTAATTTACAGTCTCCAGAGCCTGTGTACACTGGTAGTTACCACTAAATGGTCATTGTATGGTTGTAAAATACAGTCTGCAGAGCCTTTTTACAACTGGTATTTACCACTATATGGTCACTGAATGGGGGTAATATTGGTATTTGTATATTGATCTATATTCAGTAATTGTATAGAGGTATTATTCAGTCACTATGTGGTGGTAATTTGTGGTCATGTTCTGGTGGTATAATCAGGTCCTTATGTAGTAGTGTTATTGGTAATGTTGGTCTTGGCATTGTGGGATTTGTTTGGTAGCAGTATGACGGTGATATACATGGTGTGGTATTTGCTCCATTATCTAGTAACTACATGACTATTATTAGAGGTACTGGAAAATGTTCATGGTAGGGGAAAGAGCTGGCAGCGGGGAGGGGTATCCAGGCTTCTCTAGTTACACCCCTGGTTCCATCAATACATCTTCATAACTCAATTAGCAAAAATGCTCTAACTGGTTGAGTTTGATAAAAATTTGCTGATATTTTATCATAATGAAGTTACTATGTATAATAAAAGTCATAGAGGTATGCACGGAGTGTGCTCAGGAAATTAGTCGACTCTCTACGCATTGGGTGATAGCTGTATATTATTGCAACTATGTTGCAATCATTGGATTAGAGATAGTACAATAATTTAATTCAATAATCAAATTTGTTTAATCTCTTAGATGCTGCTTCAATAGCCACTGCAGCATCTAAACTGTCTTACAAATGAGAAAGGTTTCCATTGCCAACCAGTAGCACCCGCCAGGATGCGATCAGGGGTTCCACTGAGTTACCATCACAATATAGCATTACTATTAGGTATAGAAGTAGATCTTTAAAGGATATTGGGATCAGGCTTAATACACTGTGTCATGTATGCCCCTGCAACCCCCATCCCGGGTTGCAGGCGCATCCGTGCTCCGCTACTGAGCTCCGCTCGCTCCCCGGGAGGTTCCCCTATTAACTTACCCGGCCACGCTCCTGCTGTAGTCTCTGTCCTGCGGCACATGCGGCCCCGCTCCCTAGGCGCGCGCGCGCCGGCAGTGTTAGATTTAAAGGGCCCGCGCATCGGGAATTCAGTATGGCCGGCCACTGCCCCTGGTTAAGCCTGCCTCTTCCTGGTTCCCCTGCCGGATCTTGAGTGCCATTGGCCTATTGATAAATCGTTCCTGAGTCTTGTTCTGATTACCGTGTACCGTACCATTTGCCTCCGTTCCTCGACCAAGAATCTTGCCGCCTACCCTGACCTTCCTGCTTGTCCTCGACCATGAACCTTGCCACCTGCCCTGGCCAACCTGCCTGTCCCCGACTACGAGCCTGCCTTCCGATTTTGTACCACGCTACACCTCGGCTGCCTCCGCAGGCAAGTCACGTCATGGGTAGCGACCTGGTAGACTCCCGCCGCAGCAAGTCCATCCCGCATTGTGGCGGGCTCTGGTAAAAACCGGGACCTACTTAGATTCCGCTCACTGGCGTGGCTTACGCCATCGCTTTCGGTGATTCAGGGGATCCACTACCTCCAACCGTGACACACTGCAATCCCTTGCAAGTAGAGTAATGTATTTGACAAGCAATAGAATAGTAAAGACCCATAATGGAGACAAAAAAAAGTAAAAGATTAAACGTAATCAAGCATCACTATTGTGGTGTCCCAGCGGTGGTAGAGAAGAGGATGGGAATAGTAGTAGATGCTATGGTCATGGCTGCCCCAATCCTCACATGCTACCAAGCTCACATGATACTACACAGTGAAAAGGGGATCTGCTGGTACAGTAGGTGATGTTCCTCCGATCTTTTCCCCTGGGACACACTCTATAGATATAAGCTTCCCTGTAATGGTGGTGGTGTTGTCCTTGGTATCGGTGCAGATTGAGAGACAGGAGGCCAAGTAGATGCAATAAACAATTATCTTGTACTCCAAGCTAGGTGAGATACACAGGCACTCCAGTAATAATGTTTCTGAACAGTCTGTAGCAGGGTGGCATCTTAATATAAGTCCAAAAGTCCAGACTATCAACATACTTGGCAACTTACTTGCTATCTGGAACTATCTTCTGAAGGTAATAGTGTTGAGTTATGCTAGAGACTGCTAGCCATCAACTTCTGTGAGGTCTGTTCTTGGAGTGGTTTATGTCATGATTCTGCCATCTCTTTGTCTAGCAAGTCTACTACTTCTTTGGATCTTTCCTTTATTTCTAGTCTAAGTAGCGAGGAATAAAGTGTCAAGTTAAGGGTTAAAGCATGAAAATCTTTTCCTGTACGAATACCAAGATACAATTTCAAGGACTCTCGTCTGCGCTTCAGGACCTTGAAATTATAATGAAACTTAGCTGTGTATCTTATGGACTTTTGAAACTGTAACAGGACTCAGCCGCGTATCTTATTTTTAACCTTGCAATGTAAGCTGTAAAAAGTTTGTGCTCCGGCTGACTGCGCATGTCAGTCACCTCTTATAACCAAAAGTCTATATAAACTCACTGCTGTAGTAATAAACGGGTTCTTTTGATCAAGCGCTCACCCTGTTTCGTGTGGATACTGACTTATTGTATCTATAGTAGCCATAACAATTGGGTTTCACTCAGCAACTAGAGAATCTCCAAAAGGAAGAACTTATCAGCTGGCGCCCCGAACAGGGACCCACACCTATTGGGTATCACCCACAATCCTTGGATCTCGAAGCAACACAGGGAATCTGACCGAAGGAATTCACGGACAAAGCCTGGCCAGGTAAGAGCATTTATTTATTAAGCTCTTATTTACTCCGTGTCTTCCCCAAGTCTATGTCCCATTGGTCCGAATCCAGGATATAAGAGAGGTATACCTATGTAGTGGGTCCCCTTGCAAGCAAAGAACCTTGACCTACTTGCTGAGTGAAAGTATGACTGGTATGAAAGCATATGGCTGTCATTTGTTTGTTAAATTAGGGAAGGGGATTGCGAAACTAAGACGTGGTCTGTGCTTTGAAAGGAGGGGCATGATCTTAGCTTAACCCCAGTAATGTGACAAACTAAGTGGCAAGTCTGTTTTCGGGAAAAAAGAAAATAAGGGACAGGATTAAGGACTGAAGGTTCTTGGGTGTCGAGTAATCTGTCTTTAGGTTTGAATGTATGAGCCTGACTATCGATGAATAGTTGGGACACGATTCAAAAGGTGGGCCAAAATAAACGGGAATAAGGATACGGTAAAAGTATCTTATGACTGTGTGGGTTCCGGGTGTGGTATGACCATTGTGACTGTTAACAGGTATCATCCAAAGTAGCATTATATATTGTTGGAGGATATACTTACATGTGCAGTCCAGATCGGACCAAGTATTCTCGATCCTAGCTTCCCCAGATGATAGGACACCAATTAGGTACCGGAAGGATCCAGAGGATCTGTTGATTGGAACGTCCAACTAGGGGATCGGAGGGGACGCGAAGGGCTCATGGGACGGGCAAAGTCAGAACCTACCGGAGGCCCTCAGAGGTTAATCACCTCCTCCTATGTTATCATGGCAAGGAGGCAGTCAAAGAGTTGAGCCGAATCCTAAATTCATTCGGAGTCACCAGACAGAGTCAGTTAGACCCAAAGACATGGCAAAGAGTGTCAGAAACCAGAAAGGGTGTGATAAAAGATAGAAGATGGGAGCACCAAGTTGCTCCAACTATCTGAAACTGCTGTGAACCAGAGTTGGGTGTATGACAATTCAGTCAATGGATGGTGAACCATGTATCAACCATCCGACAATATGATAGCCAGTGCCCCTGAAATTAAAGAAGATCAGGCACCACCCCCGTACCCAAATGCCGCTTCCAGCAGCATAGAAACCCGGGTGTGGACCTGCACTCGTTGCGGTCAACAGAACCCAGACTGGAGGGATACATGTTTAGCATGCGGGGCACCTCGACCAGCACAACAAGCAGAGCCACTCAGGCCAGTAGTAGAGAGACGAGCATTAATAACAGACCCTGTTGACCATAATAATCCGAATGCCCAAAGGCAGACTCGAGCGAGGGCGTATGAGGTTTACCACCCATGGGCAGCTGCCGAACAGATGGTATACTTGCAAAGTGCGCCCAACCCAGGTACTCACCCTCTGAGTTTCAGCCACTACATGACTCAGTTGCAGGGTACCTACAGAGCAGCATGGATAGACATAGCAGGACTGTGTATACTTAAGATGACCCCAGAGACACATTCAAGCCTCATACCCCAGCAGACATAAGAACCGAGGCATCAGGAGTAACGTTTTGTCAGAGGTTGGCAGTATTCTGCCAGGGAGAACAGACAAGCAAGGGAACCACAGTCCCAGGGCAGCAGAGACAGTATGAGACTGTGAATGAATTTTGGTTTAGAATTCAGGAAGGTATGAGGGATGAGGACATGACATTCCCAAATGGACCAGTAAGGAGAGTAATGATAGGAGTTCCTAGATGGAATTGAGTGGCAGATAAATTAAATTATTTTGTCCCGATTGGGTTTCCCGGGGAAGATGAAACAGCTCTCTTAGAAAAAGCAAGGGGAGTGGAGATAGAAGGAAAAGAAAAGTGGAAAGATAGCACAAATGCAAGTTGATGTGAAGGTTGCACAAGTGCAGTTCGAGTGGAACACAGGAGGTAGACCAAGATGAGGGGCCCCAACCTGTTTCTATTGCGGGAAACAAGGGCCACATGAAACGTAACTGTAGAAAGAAAAAGAGAGATGATGAGAGAGAAAAGGAGAGGCAGGAGAGTCCTGAACAGGACTGACTAGCAGCACTGAAGGGGACAGGCAGTGGTCCAGGCCCAGCACTCTATCTTCTTATAACCATCCAGGGTGCCACTCATAGACCTCTGGTGGACACTGGAGCCTCTGTCTGTCATCAACAAAAAGTTTATACCCGAGAGTTTAGTATTACAGATTCTGTTGTTGTATCCGGGTATAGTGGATTAATAGAAGAATTACCACTCACTGTACCCCTAAAAATAAAAATTGGCCCCCATACATTTTTATCACAGTTTTTTATTTCAGATGGGGCAGACAGAACTTTGTTGGGTGCAGATATTTTGACCACAGTACAAGCTAGTGTCAGGTCCCATCCAGATGGCACCGTAACTTTAAAAATCCCTTCAGAATCAATTTATGAGGAAGCTCTATGTCGTATTGTGTCATTTGAGCAAGAAATCCCGGAAGTGGCAGTTGTATGGACTAGTGAGGAAAAATCTTATTTACAGAGCATCCCAACTGTCCTATGGGCAAAATCCCAAACAGACATAGGATGTCTACCTGTGCCACCTGTTAAAGTTACAGTAAAACCAGGGTATCAGTTACCTCAAATTAGGCAGTATCCTTTGAATGCACAGCAAGAAGCAGTTCATGCGCCTATGTATGACTGCACAAAGCAGGGCCCCCATTCTGCCTGACCACAGAAGCAAAAGAGTGCACACTTCTTATGTCCCCACACATTACATTCCAAAAGGCTACTTCTCTGAATCTTGGATTCAGAAGGGGGGGAGGAAGGGGAACTCAGTGAGAAAATCTTTGATCATGGGCTGTACAAAACTCATTGTAACAGAAAAGTGCCCCACTCCCGAACGTATATACTGCTCCATTGGGAGAATCCTGACTTTGAATTTTTTGGGTGGATGGGAGCCGCTACGCTGATGAGAAAGGCAAAAATTTTACACAGGGGGATGCAGTAGTCACTCTCCATGACACCATAATTGCAGAACCGTTGCCCGCATGCATATCAGCCCAAGAAGCTGAATTGGTGGCCCTCACAAAAGCGCTAGAATTAGCAGAGGGTAAAACTGTAAATAATTCACATGATTCTGCCTATGTTATGGGGGTAATTCATGACTTTGGGACAATTTGGGCAGCCAGAGGGTTTCCCTTTCAGCAGCAGGACACCAATGACATGGTGAGGCAGTTAAGGCTACTCGAAGCTGTCACAAAAACCAAGAGAAGTAGCTATACTAAGATAGTGCCCCCATTTAAGCAGCAACCCCCGGGGGCACAGGAAATGATAGGGCAGATAAAGAAGCCAAACGAGCAGCGTTAATACCCTGTGAGTTAAAAATGGCAGCTTAACCTATCTCTCTAGATAGACTCAAAGAAGCCCCGCAAATGCCAGGGAGAAGACAGACAAGGTTGGGAAAAGGGGGGAGCAAAGCTAGGAGAGGACAGATTATGGAAGTTAGGAGAAAAATGTTGTTTATCAAGGGCATGATATCCTACTTTCCTAAATCTCCTTCATCTCCCCACACACCAGAATGCCAATGCTATGGCCACCACCTTAAATGGAAATTGGGTGGCCCCCAGTTTTAGACAGGCTGCAGTCCTACACTGCAGGAACTGTCACATCTGTCAGGTAAATAATCTTGGACAGGTAGTCAAAACTCCATAAGAAACACTCCACAGGGGAAACACAAATTAATACCATATGAAATTTTGTTTGGGAGCGCCCCAAGACTAGGTGGTACTTTCCCCAATCTTGCCAATTGGGTGTGATGTCTCACTAGTTATGTGATAAAATTACAGAACCAACTAACTAAGTGCATGGAAAAGTGTTTTCTTCTTTGCCAGTCCTGACGCCGAAAATGGAGCTCACACGCTGAAGCCAGGTGACCAGGTGTTTCCTTAAGAAACACTCCCGGAAGCGTTGGAACCCCCGGGTTTTAGGGACCATACCCAAATCCTGTTGACGACTGCTACCCCCGTCAAGCTTGAAGGGGAACCCAAAATGGGTCCCCTGCAAGCCATTGCAAGCGGGCCTGAGGTGCTCTGGACATTGACACTGATCTGAATTTAAATATTGCTTTAATGGGAATACATGAGCCTCAGGAAAATAAACTCACCGCACATCACATGGTTCTAGCAAAAGAAATAACCAAACAGATTGTGGATATGCACACATGCCCAGTCACGGCCTCATCTTATGCCATTTTTGGCAATCTCTGTGCATGGGAGGAGATGAGAGATTGGACTTAATTGCTCGATCAATTAGCCAATATGACACCAATTACTCTAGGCACCGGAAACACCGCATACGATTCCATGTAGGATGGATATCTTTGCCCTGGTGGCAGGGTAATCTCACCCCATCAATAGAGCATCAGCAGTATCTTGCATTTTCAAGGGAGGAAGTTGGGTATCTTGTAATTACTCGGGAGGTTGTCAAACTGGGGGAAAAATTTTGAGTGAAGGCATCCAGATTAGCTTCAATGCCACTTCCTCTACCACAGATGCCTTTAAAACCTTCCCTGTGAACGATACCTACACAACTATCGTGGGAGGGAATAGGTATTTAAAGCTGCTTGGTGGGGGGGAAACTTTTTCTGCCCTAAACCCTGCTAACTGGTTCAAAGGGATGGGGGGTTGGCTAAAGGGCATACTGCAGAAATGTATAAAAAATTTTTAGTTATTCTGCTTGTCTATGTTGCTGATCGAATATTATTGAAGATTGTATTCTGTTGTTTGGAGAAACATACATTTTCTGCACCAATATGAAGGGACAGCTTAGTGGGCTCACCAGGGCTTGGAAAGTCCAGCTACACAGGGGGATCATCTGAATAGGGATGATTCGTCTCAAACCTGGCGAAGCCTCACTACTCCCCTTCCCGTCCTCGCTACCCTGGTGTTGGCACAGCTAAGAGACAGGAGCTAGGGAAAGGAATGTGCAGGAAAGGCATTGTGAAGCAGTGTCTAACGTTTCTTCTCTTTACAGATGAAGGAAGTTTGCATGCCACTAACATACTGTATTGTTTGTGCAAAAGGGGGGAATTGTCAAGTTAAGGGTTAAAGCATGAAAATCTTTTCCTGTCCGAATACCAAGATACAATTTCAAGTACTCTTGCCTGCGCTTTAGGACCTTGAAATTATAATGAAACTTAGCTGTGTATCTTATGGACTTTTGAAACTGTAACAGGACTCAGCCACGTATCTTATTTTTAACCTTGCAATGTAAGCTGTAAAAAGTTTGTGCTCCGGCTGACTGCGCATGTCAGTCACCGCTTATAACCAAAAGTCTATATAAACTCACTGCTGTAGTAATAAACGGGTTCTTTTGATCAAGCGCTCACCCTGTCTCGTGTGGATACTGACTTATTGTATCTATATCTGATAGAGGTGGTAGCAGGCCCAGGCGTCCGGGGTCTGGAGCCATAACAATTGGGTTTCACTCAGCAACTAGAGAATCTCCAAAAGGAAGAACTTATCAAAAGGGATTGTTTTCTGGTTCTATAGTCAGCAAGGAACCAGATTTGCACCACTTGCTTGGTTCAAACTAGAGATCAGCATTAAACTAGATTTGACTAAGAACCTATCACCTAGGCAACCACCCCTTGCTTCAAGCTGCTCAGTGCATAAGCTCTTGGTATACAGTATTAGCATCAAGAATTTTAATTTGTTTTAATACAATTTGTAAACAACATTTATACTGAACACAGGATAAATCAATCAGGGGTCCAAATTGATTTAGGAGTGTACACTCCTATACACTACCCTATTTCCATAAAAGTCTGAACTATTTATACTATTTAAATATCATGTAACAGGGGCAATGCAGGCTACACAGAACAGAGGTGACTGTGCAAGTGCAGCTCCCTCTATTCATTTCTATGAGTGTTTGAGTACAGCTGAGCACACTTACAGAACACATGCGCTGTGAAATTACATAAATTTGTCATACAGTAGAAACAATTGACTATTCAATGTCTATATATTTGCATGTTTTAATCAATACATATTTACATTGTTAAATATATCGCACACATTCTTCATAATTAGTATATTTGTGGTTTACTGATGGTTTGTCTCCAGGATGTGCACTCATTAGTTAAGAGTTCATGTGAATGCTTCAGGAAAGAGAAGTGATTGCCTTTGAAAAATTGCGCAGGTGTGAGTCTGGCTTGCTGTCCAGCTATCGCTTCCAATCCATTATGGAATACACATGGGCTTTCACCTAGTGGATACTCATCCTTGAGACAAACCATGGGTATTCCACAAATTTACTATTTATGAGAAATATGTGCAATACATTCATCAATGGATATATGTTGCATAGTTTCTTGAAAATATTGATATTGTGACCCAAGAGCTATGAGGAGGCTCTAATATAGATCAGAACTGGTTATTAAAGACCATAAATTAGATCTTGCCATAATTGAATAGATGCACAGAGAAAAATTAACACATTGCTTTTGCTGCATAGTCAAGGGCACAGAAAAATTAAACCCATGAAAAGGTAAAAATTACAAAAAATGTTCAATGTTTTTCAGTGCATTGTATGGTACGTTAAAAGGTGCAATTAAAAAATAAAGTTTTTCCCACAGATAGATAATGGCTAATTAGATAAAAAAAAATAGCTGATAGATAGGCTATTTACTTGTCTACATAAAAACCAGCTGGCAGCTGCTGCTAATAAAGTCTCAGATGTAGCACAAAAGTCAGCAGTGTCTGATAGATAACGATTAATTTACATTCGTATTCAATCATATAAACCAGTCACTTGTTATTGTCTGTGGAAAAATAATTCTTGTTGTATACTTGTTGCTTTGCTTAAACAGGTTTTTAAATTAGAAAAAAAAGATCTGCTTCATTTATGAAAAAAAGTGCCACTCTTGTCTAGAGGCTCTGAGAAGGGTTGCAGTTTAACCTCATTCACTTGAACAGATATTTCGTATTTAGGGTATCCGTCCAACTTGTCCTGTAAAAAGTTTCCAACACGATATGGAAACATCCCCATTGTACCCATAGGTATTCTCCACTTACCAGATTTCAATGTAAGAAATTGAGAGTTTATAGCGAACAAAACAGATAAACATATAGAATTGGCCATACCCTATGATAGAGACAGGAAATATGGTGAAAAGTGCAGATACTGGCATTAGGGCATTCAGTACTGCCATGATGAGACAGGGGACAATGAACCAGGACTGGAAATTTGGAACACATTACTGACTTTTTTAAGAAAAAGTATTAAATAAAAATGTTACTACTCCGCCCCCCTGCCGCTGTGGTGTATGTATCATCTGCCATCTGTTTCCTTAAAGGGCTGTTCCCACCATAGACTTTAATGGCACATCAATAGGATATGCCATCAAAGTTTAATGCAGGTCCCAAATCTGGAACCAGCATTTATTTCGAGAACGCCCCCCAAAAGTATTGACTGAGAATGGAAACCTGGATGTATATATATATATATATATATATATATATATATACAGAATAGAGAGGTTTCCACTCGTACACTGTTCTCTCTATTCATTTAAATAAGGTTTCTGATTACAGCTGAGTAAACTCTCAGATAGTACTCAGAACTCTGATACAAAGAAAAAACAAAAAAAAGCCGCCTATATGTGGCCTCCTCTCCATTCTGTGTGGTCATGACACAGACAAGGAGGAGAGTAAGGGAACCTCAGTTCTCGCGATAGATCCTGTTGATATGTCATAAACGGCTCCCATCATAACGCTCCTTAAAAATTGCAACGAAACTATACTAAATGTACAAACCTAACACTGTGAATTGTTTGTGAATTGGATTTGCTTTGTGTTACATGTGAATTTCTACAGATTTTGATATGGATTTCACCCTGTAAAAAAGTAAAATCTACTGTGAAAATTGATGAGAATCCGCAACGGAAAGGACATTTATTGATGCAGCACTTGCAGCTAGGAACATTACTACTGTTTTAAAGAAACTCACAGGCACAAGCAGTGCTGACAGTACTGTGCCAAAGTTTTAGGCAGATGTGGAAAAAATTCTGCAAAGTAGGGTATGTTCGCACAGCTGATTTGGACGCTAATATTTCAGTGCCCAAATCAGCTTTAAATCTTTTTCTAAAAACGCCTCATATGCAGTGTTTTAAGATGAGGATTTGGCGATGTTTTGAGAGACACAGTTTTTCTGGTCAGTTTTTGTGCCTTTTTATCTAATACTATATTCTTATCATTAGAGATGGGCGAATTTCTCAAAAATTCGATTCGCCGAGTTCGCAGAATTTTCCAACAAAATTAGTTTCGAACCGAATTAAAAAACAGCTATTTCCTGGCTGCAGAGAGCCTGTAGGGTGCTGTAGAACATTGTGCCATGCTTACATATGCAGAGGGAGCTTAGTTTTGTCTTCATACAATGCCGTGTTTTAGTATGACACGCACATGACTGCCGCCGCTCTTAGAATCGCTTCACTCTAAAATTCCCTGGGCACTTACGGGCGCAAAACTGACCAAAAAACTGAAGTGGGAATGCAGCCTGATAAAGTCATGGCAGCCCAAGCTGGAAAAAAACAAGCTGAGGGCTAAGATCCTACGATAGTGTCACAGAAGACAGTAGTAGGTTACTGGATCCGCTACAGATCTCAGCACAGTAAGAGGACGATGGAAATAGCCACGCCAGGGAGCGGAAACTAAGTAGGTCCCGGTTTTCACCAGAGCCCGCCACAAAGCGGGATGGACTTGCTGCGGTGGGAGTCTACCTGCTGTTGTGGTGACTAAAAGAAACCGGCAAAAATTACAATTTTCCTGTAGCATAATTCATAACCGAAGGTTAATTACAAGTTTTTCTCTTGTTGTGTAGCGTAAAATACACACCATTGTAACACGCTACAAAGCTGGTAATTTTTGGTTGATCAATTCTTTTGTGCAATTTACATCCAGGGGTTAATTAAGCATTGTTCTGCTGCTGTGGTGACTAAAAGAAACCGTCTTTTTCACCGCCAAAAAAGACATTTTTCCTGTAGCATAATTCATAACTGAAGGTTAATTACAAGTTTTTCTCTTGTTGTGTAACGTAAAATACACTCCATTGTAACATGCTACAAAGCTGGCAGTTTTTGGCTGCTCTATTCTTTTGCGCAATTTACATCCAAGGGTTAACTAAATATTTTTCTGCAGTTGTACTCAGTAAAAAAACTTTGTTTTTCACCACCACAGAAGAAATTCTGTAGCATAATTCATATCCGAAGGTTAATTAAGACTGTTTGTGCTTTTATATTCAGTAAAATACACAGAGTTTTTAAACGGCACATACAAGTAAATTTTTCCTACCCATTTGTGGAGCGCAATTTATATCCAAAGGTTACCCAAGCTTCTTAGTGGGTTCATTTGGAGTCAAAGACAGGGTGTGTATTTATCATATACAGATATCTTCATCAAACAGTGTCTGTACATTTTAGAACAAACAGTATGTCAGACAGAGAGGTGGCAGGCTCTTCACATGCGAGTGGCAGTGGCACAAACATTCCTGGAGCAGGCCCAGGTCACAGCACAGCAAGGGGACGTCGCAGCAGGGGTCACTCGGTGAGGCCACAACTGCCGCTGTCATCTAGCGGCTGTGTGTTGACCAGCAACCCAAGGGTTTTTGATTGGTTGACTAGGTCACCCACTTCCTCCCATATGACATCTGACAACCCCAGCCAAGAGTCGGTGGGATAGTCAGACACAACCCTTAGTTGGCATGGCCCGGGAGTGGGTCAGCGGCCCTCACCTGTCCTCAACCCGCCTCTGTCCCATCCGGTTCCCTCAGCCAGAGATCTACTATGTGGTCTGGGCTCAGCGCCACTATATAGCGAGGATGAACAATTTGAGGAGGGCAGTCAGCAGCTACTTGGCAGTGAAGAAATGGGGCCAATATCCCTTGCTTCTTGCAGTAGGCGGCAAAGAAAGTTTGGGAGAGTGGCATGGGATCATGTTGTGGGGGGGCAGCCTCTGATCCCAAAAAGGGGTGATGAGGACAGCAGGACTAAAAAACAAAAATAGTGATAATGTAGCCGACCGCATTGGGAACCGGGTGAAGCGGGGGCTTCACATCTCAGGAGAAGAGGGCTCCAGCAAGGGGTTTGTGGGGCCGTGAGTCAGCAGGGTACAGCAGTGTGGGCGGACCCAAGCGGCCACGGGGAAAACCCCTTCGCAGTCCGAAAGTAGCGCACAGGGGCGCAGCGGGGCAGGGGCATAGTAGCCTCAGGGCAAACATTGGCAGTAAAATCAGCTCTGGGGCCGGGTGTGGAGGTCTTTGCAAAGGGACACCAGAGGGAGCGAAATGGGAATTGTAGAATCTGTGGACAGAAAGGGAAGGTGGCCGGGAGCTAACGTTGGCCCCACGGCCCCCCTGCGTCACAAGCAGCTTCACCACCCTTCCCGGGGGAGAAACGTGGTCAGATTGGTGGTCCCCCTGCTGCCGCAGAAGCAGCGCCCAGTGACACCATGCCATTGCGCAAGTAAAGGGTTCCCACCTTGCAGAAGGGACTGTTTCTATCCCACATCTCCCTTTCCAGATCCCCCCTGCCCCTCCTACTCAGGCACCCGAAATCGTTCAGCGGGAATTGCAAAAACAACAGTATCGTCCAACCATCCTAAGGTGCACGCTACCGTCCCCCTTCCCAAGTTTTGGAAAGCAGCCCCCCCTTCCCCAAGGGTGGACTCTGCCCCATTAGAGAATAAGGTTGTGCCGAGCCGAAATGGAGATTTTTCCAAACCCGTAATTTTTTTTTTCCAAAAAAGGCAGTACCACACTCAAAAAAATTGAGAACAAAAAAGGGGCCAGTCCTTGACTTATGGGGTTTGTTCCAAGGTGCACGGCAACCCGGGGACGTCGGGAGCTGAAAACTACGTTTGGCCAGTACATTCCTTTAACGGCCCATTTGGTGAATGTGTTTCCCCGCTCAACCCCCCCAACAATTTGGACATGGCGCCGCTTTCATCTCCACTTTTTCAACTGCGGCTCCGCTCCAATTCCGCCTCCCCCTCCTCCACCCCCACCACCACTCATCCTCCACAAGTATGCTCCATCATACCACATTGTAGGCACAGGGGTGTCACGCAGTTCTACACCTGGCTTGCCTCACGAACAAGCACACAGGGGGGAACGCTCCGGTCAGCAGCAAAAAAATCGTTTTTGGGGTTTTTCCCGCCCAACTGCAAATCGGAATCATGGTGACGGACAATGGGAGTAAATGAGCCCCTCTGCACCGAGGAGGGATGGCCCCCCCTGCATGGCGCTATGTTAAATTTGGGTTGAAAAAAGGGTTCCTGAAGTCTTCCCCAACCGACTTCAAAAGATTCTGAAAAGGGCGGGAAAAATGTGCATGCACTTCATCCATTCCTACAAACCCAGGAAAAACCCCCTCCTCGAGTTGCAGGCAAAACCCCCCCAACACATCGATAGCTATGTTTCCACTGTTGGAATTCCACCTGCACTTTGGCCCAATGTATGAACAGAAAAAGGCCAAAACGATTTTTTGATGATCCGGCGGACAGGAGTACCCCCCCTGTGAAACTTTGATGTCAGCCAGGGCAGCTCATGCTGACACCTCCCTTTTTTTGAGCCATTCGAGGACCCCTTTTTGTCATCTCAGGCTAGGGGATGAATAACTCTTCCAGTTTATGTCCGGGAACGATGCTGAAAAATCTGCTGGGGGGGGACGGAGACGTGGGACTACCTCAGGGCCACATGATCCGTGGGGACGAAATGGAGGAGAAGGAGGGGGACATTGGAGCAGAAGCATTGCTGGTAAAAAGGGTGGATTTTCTCCCCCAGGTACAAGAGAGGAGGAGCGGGAGCAGCTGGAGGGGGGTTAGATGGAGATGAGGAAACGAGGCAGATACACGAAAGCACCGTGCTATACAGGGGAGATGGGGAAAGGGCCCCCCTCGCAGCACTTGTGCAATGGCCCCAGCATGCTGATTTGCCTGGCTGTGACAGCCGAATATCAACATCCGGCAGAGGGAGACTTCTGTCCCCCCCCCTATTGGCCCCTCGTACCCGGTCCAAAAGGGGAGTTTTTTCCAAGCTATTGGGGGGGAGGACAAAAACCAAATACTATAGGGAAAATCCTCCGTAGTCATTGGCCGCGGCTTGTGGGCATCGCCCTCTCTGACAGGTCCCCCGGGGGGGTTCCTCAGCCCACGTCCACGCCACGCTTCGGGGGGAAGGGTGGGGGGGGTGGGGAGCGTACCAGCTCCATCAGCAGAAAAACCAAAGTCTGGAATCACTGATGGCATTTTCCCTTAAAACCCCCTAGTGAAAAGGGGCAGTCCCCACAGCGCACAGGCCTGAAGCCCCTGAACCAACAGGGGGGGCCTTTTTGGACACACTCTGCCGCCCAGTTAAAAATCTGCGGACTACTGGGCGCCAAACGGGTGTGGGGCCACAACTTGCCAAGTTTGCAGTGGAGACTGTCCGCCCGGCCAGTATGGGCATCAGGGGGGGGGCCCCGTGCGGGGGGGCCCATAGTTACCCAAGGGGGAACCCCTTGTCCATTGGGAAATGGGAACGGACCTTTGTCAAGATAACAAGCGTGGATGGGCCAGGTTTTCCCAAAACCCCAATGCCCTTTGGCGTCAATTACATCGCCAAAAACCTCACCCCCAAGTGAGAAATGAGTCTGGGGGTTTAAACTACCTGCCTCACCACTATTCTGTGCCGCCACCCCCTCGATGCCACAATTTCTCCATCTGCCATAAACCCTTTTAAACCCGGGACGGGTTTCCACCCACCTCCATACTCTGTCATTGGCCACTTTAGACCTCATGCGTGCTGCTGTTTTCTGGTGCCGTGACATCCCCTGTGCATTGGCCACTCTCTGACCTCATGCTGTTGCTCCTGCCGCCGTCACCTCCCCTCTCGTCATTGTCCACTCGTTGGCCTACTCCATTTTTGCCACCTCCCGAAAAGTCATTGTTTCCCCTGTCTGACCTCATGCGCTGCCCCCGCACCCCCACACTGTGTCATTGTGCCACCTTGTGACCCCCTCCTTTTTGCCACCTCAGAATGTCATTGGCCCCTCCCACCCCATGCTGCGCGTCGTGACCCCACAAACTTGTCATTGTACCCGTCTGGGCCTACTCCATTTTTGCCACCTCCGAAAAGTCTTGTGCCACTGTCTGACCCCTGCTGCTGCTGCCGGACCCCACACTGTGTTTGTGCCACTCTGTGGGCCACTCCTGTTTTTTTCACCTCCAGAATGTCATTGTGCCCCCTCCTGACCCCATGCGTCGCCGTGACCTCCACACTGTGTCTTTGCCACTCTGTGGCCAAAATCCTGTTTTTGCCCCCTCCGAGTGTATTGTGCCCTGTTGACCCCCATGCGTCTGCCTGACCTCCACACTTTGTCATTGTCCACCTGTGGCCCATTCCCCGTTTTTTCCACCCCCCCGAATGTCATTTTGCCACTGCCCGACCTCATGCTGCTGCTACCGGGGCTCCACACGTGTCATTGTGCCACTCGTGGGTACTCCTGTTTTTGCCCCCTCCAAATGTCATTGTGCAACGTTACCTCATGCGCTGCTGTGACCCCCACTGTGTCATTGTGCCACTGGGCCTTTTTTTTCTGTTTTGCCACCTCCAGAATGTCACCCCTGCCTGACCCATGCTGCTGCTGGGCTGCTGCCTTGCCCCCCCAAAAAGGGGCATTGTGCCACTTGAGGCCTTTCCTTTTTTTTGCCACCTCCGAATTTTATTGTGCACTAACTGACCCAGCGCTGCTGTCGTGACCTCCACACTGGTTATTGTGCCACTTGTGGCCCCACCCTTTTTTTTGCCACCTCCAAATGTCATTGTTTCCCCTGTCTGACCTCATGTGCTGCTGTGGCTGCTGCGTGGGTCTGCCGTAACCTACACACTGTGCTTGTGCCACCTGTGGGCCCCTCCATTTTTGCCAACCCCCCAGAATGTATTGTGCCCCGCCCGACCTCATGCTGCTGCTGCCGTACCTCCACACGTGTCATTGTGCCCTCTGTTGGCCTACTCCGTTTTTGCCACCTCCCGAATGTCAGGGGCCCCGTCTGACCTCATGCTTCGCTGCCGGGACCCTCCATATGTGTCTTGTGCCACTCTTGGCCCCTCTGTTTTTGCCCCCTCCAAATGTCATTTGCCCCGCCTGACCTCATGCTGTGCTGCCCGTGACCCCCACACTGTGTCATTGGCCACTTATGGCCTACTCCTTTTTTGCCACCTCCAGAATGTCATTGTGCCACTTCCCCGACCCATGTGCTGCTGCGTGAAAATCCACACGTGTCATTTGCCCCTCGTGGCCTACTCCCGTTTTTTTGCTACCTCCAAAAGTAATTTTGCCCCTGCCTGACCTCATGCTGCTGCTACCGTGACCTCCACACTTTTTCATTGTGCCACTCGTGGCCTAACCAGTTTTTTCCCCCTCCAGAAGTCATTGTTTTACTGTCGACCCCATGCTGCTGCTGCTGTGACCTCCCACGTATAATTGTGCACTCTGTGGCCACTACTGTTTTTGCCACCCCCAGAATGCATTGTGCCACTGGCCTTGACCTCGCTGTGCTATGGTGCGCCCTTTCCCTCCCCACTGTGTCTTGTGCCACTCTGTGGGCCCTTTTCCCGTTTTTTCCACCTCCAGAATGTCATTTTTGCCCTGCCCGACCCCATGCTGCTGCTACCGTGACCTCCTCACTTTGTCAGTGTGCCACTTTTGGCCTACTCCAGTTTTTGCCCCCCTCCAGAATGTCATTGTGCCACTGTCTGACCTCATGCTGCTGCCGCGTGACCTCCACATGTGTCATTTTGCACTCTGTGGCCCACTAGTTTTTTCCCCCCTCCGAAGTCATTTTGCACTCCTGACCTCATGCTGCTGCTGTGGCTGCTGCCTTTCCTCCACACGGGGGTCTTTGGCCACTCTGTGGTATTCCCGTTTTCCACCTCCAAAAATTGTTCCCTGTCTGACCCCATGCGCTGCGTGGGCTGCTGCTGGGCCTGCCCTAACCTTCACACTGTGTCATTGTGCCACCTGTGGCCTACCCAGTTTTTTTTCCACCTCCAAATGTCATTGTTCCACTGTCTACCTCTGGTGCTCTGTCGTGACCTCCACACTGTGCATGTCCACTCTGGCCTACTCCTTTTTGCCACCTCCCGAATGCATTGTTCCCTGTCTGCCCCATGCTGTGCTGTTGCGCTGCTGGGCGCTCGTAACCTACACACTGTTATTGTGCCACTCTGTGGCCTACTCCAGTTTTGCCCCTTCGAATGTCATTGTGCCACTCCTTTCCTAATGTGTGTGCCCGGGCTCCAAACTGTGTATTGTACCACTTTGTGGCCCCACTCCCGTTTTTGCCCCTCCAAATTCATTGGCCACTGTCTGCCCATGCGCTCTGCCGTGACCTCCAACTGTTCATTGTCCACTCTGTGCCCCATCCTTTTTTGCCACTCCAAAAGTCATTGTGCCACTGTTGACCTCATGCTGCTGTGCCGTGACCTCCCACTGGTCATTGTGCCATCTGTGGCCTACTCCCGTTTTGCCACCTCCAAATGTCATTGTGCCACTGCCTGACCTCTGCTGCGCTAGGTGACCTCCCCACTGTGTCATTGTGCCCCTCTGTGGCCTACTCCCTTTTTTTCCCCCTCCAAATGTCATTGTTTTCCCCTGTCTGACCTCATGCTGTGCTGCTGTGACCTCCACACTGTGTATTTGTCCACTCTGTGCCTACTACGTTTTGCCACCTCCCAAAAGTCATTGTCACGCCCGACCTCATGTGCTTGTGGTGCTGCCTTCCCTCCACACTTCATTGTGCCACTCTGTGGTATTCCTGTTTTTTTCCAAAAAAAAAACCTCCAAATTCATTTCCATACTGACCCCCATGCGCCCGCTGTGTGACCCCCCCACTGTGTCATTGTGCCACCTGTGGCCTACTTCTTTTTTTGCCACCTCCTGAATGTCTTTGTTCCACTGTATGACCTAATGCTGCTGCTGTGGCTGCTGCCGTAACCTACACACTGTGTCATTGTGCCACTCTGTGGCCTACTCCTGTTTTTTGCCACCTCCAGAATGTCATTGTGCAACTCTCTGACCTCATGCTGCTATGGCGGCCGCCTACACCACCACACACTGTCACTAATGTTGCCACCTGAGCTCTCAGCTTGTTTTTTTCCAGCTTTCGCTGGCATGACTTTATCACGCTACATTCTCGCTTGAGTTTTTTGGTCAGTTAAGTGCCCAGGGAATTTTATAGTGAAGCGATTCTAAGAGCGTCGGCAGTCATGTGGGTGTCATACTAAAACACAACATTGTATGAAGACCAAACCAAGCTCCCTCTGCATATTTAAGCATGGCACAACGTTCTACAGCACCCTGCAGGCCCTGTCCGGCTGAAATAGCTGTTTTTTAATGTGATTCGTCCCGAAGTAATTCGGACCGAATTTAATTTTGTCGGGAAATTGGGCGAAGTGACCGAATCGAATTTTTGAGAAATTCGCCCATCTCTACTTATGATTTCTCTAGAGTACTTGAGTAGAGCTGGAAAAAACGCTCCCATTTTGGACCGGTAGCGAGGGTCCAAGAGGGTGGAGAGCCAGAAGTCATCTCTCTGCCGGATGGTGATTATTCGGCTGTCAGTAGCCAGGCAAATCAGCATGCTGCGGGCAGCAAGTGACTCTGAGGGACTCCCTGCCTCCATCTCCACTGTATACTGCCACGGGGCTTGGGGGTGCTTGGTCGGAACTCTAAGCCTTGATAAAGCCAGGTTAGCTGGCGAAACATGTCGGCGAGGTCAGGCATGACGTTTTAAATTGTGATCTCTCACCTTGTCTACAATGTCACCTGCTGCGGGACGGTGTCAAAAGGGGGCCTTATTTTTTTTTGTGTCTATGGAAGGGACGACTCCCCAAATTGGCTTGGGATCCCTTATAAGCAGTATTTGCTATAGATATAAGGCTCCCTGTTAAAAGGTGGGGTTCCACCGATTGATGAAAAAAGGGGATTATTCCCTCTTTCAAACAAGGGTTAAATGATGAGGAAGAGATCGGGTTTTTTTAAAATAGTTGTATAGGGGTTAAGAGTTAGATATAAAAAAAATTACGTTTTAGTGTTTAATAGATAGAGAACTGATAGAGTTTAAGTTGCCTATGGAAAAAGTAAATATACTTGGGGACGTGGCACAATGACGAGTGGAGGTCGGCAGCCCCACGCAGCATGGGGGTCAGACAGTGGCACAATGACATCTGGAGGGGGCAAAAACGGAGTGGCCACAGAGGGACATTGACAGATGTGGGTCAGGGCCGCAGCCCACAGCACACAGCAAGAGGTCAGACAGGGACAATGACGAGTGTGGGGTCACGGCAGCAGCCACAGACACATGGGGTCAGACAGTGGCACAATGACAGAGGTGGGGTCACGGCAGAAAGCCACAGAGCAGCTGAGGTAAAAACAGTGGCACAATGCAGAGTGGGGGGTCACGGCAGCAGCAGCTAGGTCAAGGTGCCAAGAGGCTCCAAAGCTCCAAGGAGGTAACGTTTTAGTGTTAGGACTCACCTGTGGGGGTCCCCTTGATGCAATTGGGAGGGAGTTTAAAACACTTTGTTCAAGATTGTAAAACTAAAAACCCCCAAATTTTCATTATTCTTGGGGTAATGCTTTTTTAAAAAATTCCCTATATCCCTTTGATGTTTTTTAGTTAAAAAGTGTGCTGCTGACATTTGGAATAGATTTGTTATTGCCTCGCCATGTCCCCATACTTATTTTTTTTTTTTTTAAAAAAATTTTTTTGGATGTGCATACCCAAACAAGGTTTTTTTGCTGTATGAGGAGTGGCTACCCTTGGCTTTATGCACTCCCCCCCATTCCATAGGTTTTAAATCAGTGCGGATTTTCATTTGCTAGTCTTTTTCACCCCCTAAGGGTTAAGCTGAACAGGCTCCAAGAGAGGAAAAGTTTTAGTTTAGGACTCCCCTTGCGGGGCCCCCCTTGACGCAATTGGGAGGTGAGCTTAAACACTTTTGATAAAATTGTGAAAAAAGAACCCAATTTTCATATATCCTTAGCAGTAATGCATTTTCAAAAATTCCTATATGCCTTTGATGTTTCTTGTTTGAAAGTGTGCCGCTGACTTTTTTGAATAGTTTAAATGTTTATTCCCCTCCCAGTGTGTACCTATACTTATTTTTTTTTCAAAAAATTTTTTTTGTTTGTGCAAGCCAAAAAAGGGTTTTTTTTTAAAAGGTAGCACAATGATAGGGTGGGGAGGTGACGGCAGCGCAAAAACACAGCAGCACATAAAGGTATAGAGTGGCACATTACACAGTGTGGAGGCCCCGGACCAGCAACACAGCAGCACATGGGGCCCTAGGGGGCAAATGACAGAGGTGGAGCTGGGGGAAATACTATCCTGGTAAAGATGGTGGTACAGAGGGGCAACGGCAGCAGAGGGGGCATAGGCGGGTGGCGGCATCAGAATGGGGCTGAGGCAATATTTTGAATCCAGACTCATTTTAAAAATTTTGGTGAGGCATCGGGGGAATGTAATCTGACCCAAAGGTTGGTGTGTGGAAATCCGGCCATCCCTCCCTGTTCATCTTGCAAAGGTCAGCTTCCACAAACCGGCGGACAACGGGTTCTCCTTGGGGAAATGATGGCCCTCCCCGCCTGAAACCCCTCTATGCCACAAATACGGCCAGGAGGACATTTTTCCCCACTAAAAACTGGCAATTTTGTGGCCACACACCCATTTGGCTCCCCAGTAGTCCGGGGATTTAAAAAATGGGGGGGAGAGAGTGTCCAAGTAGGCCACGACCTGTTGTTTCGGGGTTGCTCCAGGCCCCTGCTGTGCTTGGTGGTCCCTTCCTCACTGGGCGGGTGAAAAAAATGCTCATCAGCGACTCCAGATTTGGGGTTTGTGATGGAGGGGTTGCTCCTACCCCCCCCCCTCCCCCCTTTCACCACGCTGTGGCAGTGGAAAATGACCCCTGGGAACCCCCGTCAGACTGTCGAAAATGGACCGCTAAATTAGGAGCGGCCAATGATACAGAGGATTTTTCATAGTAATTTAGTTGCCTCCCCCTCAAGTTGGAAAAAAGGCTCCTATTTGGGCCCGGAGCGGGGTCCCAAAAGGGTGAAGAGGAGAAGTCCTCCGAATGGTGACATTCAGCTGTCACTACCAACAAATCATCATGTGCGGGCCTCCGGGAATGACTCTGAGGGCTCCCCCTCCAACCCATGTATACTGTCACAGTGCTTGCAACATCTGCCTCGTCTTCCTCATCTCATCACCTCCCCCACTGTCCTGCTCCTCCTCTCCCGTCACCTGGGTTAAAAAACACTCATTTCACCAGACAAAAGCTTTGCTCCAAAGTCCCCCCTCTCCAGTTCCATCCCCCCCCGAATTCTGGGCTGCGGATTAGTCGCCACGTCTCCATCCATTTTTTTTAGCATCTTTCCGGGAATGAAGCAGTGGAAGACGTTTTTCACCCGTAGTCCTCACGACTGACAATAACGTCACCTACTCAAATGGCTCTGCAAATGGCAGGTGTCACGAATTGAGCTGCCACTGACTGACATCAAAGTTTAAACAGGGAGCTACTCATGTCAGCCTGGATCATCAAAAAATCGTTAATAGCCTTTCTTGTTCTTAGTCGTGCCAACATTGTGCAGGCTGGGGAATTCCATCGGGTGGGAAACATTGCTTATCAGCGTGTGTTGGGGAGGCTGTTCCTGGCGCTGCGACTTGACGGAGGGGTTGCTGGGGGAATTGTAGTAATGGATGAAGTGCATGCACAGTTCCTGGGCCATTGTATAGACTGTTATGACGATCAGTGGACAGAATTCAGGAACCTTTTCACAAGCAGATTGAACACGTGCAGCCATGCAGGGGCGCATGGACAATCCACTCCTCGGTGCAGTGAAGACACGATGTTCCTCCATTGTCGTCCAACCATGGTTCCGATTTGCAGTTGGAACTAGAGAAAGCAAACACCATCGATTCTTGCTGCATGACGCGGAGCAGTTTCTCCCATGTGTGACTTTGTTCGCCGAAGGCAAGCCAGGTGTAGAACTGCATACACCGCTGTGGCCCCCCCGCCCCCCCCACCACCCCCCCCCCACCCCCACCCCCCCCCCCCCCCCCCCCCCCCTCCCCCCCTACACATGTGGTACGATGGTGCTACTTGTGGAGAGATGAGATTGGTGGTGGTGGTGGAGGAGGAGGGGGACATTGGTGCAGAAGACCAGTTTGACAAAGTGGAGGAGAAAGCAGGGTCTACTGTCAAGTTGTTGGGGAGCTGCTGGCTGGGCAGGAAGCACATTCACCCAGTGGGCCGTAAAGTACATGTACTGCCCTGACTTTAGTTACTGCTACAGACAGTGTGGCCTGCCGTGCACCTGGAAGAAAACCGATAAGATCAAGGACGGCCCCACGTTCTGCTTACACATATTTGTTAAGGGCTGGTACTGCTTTTTGGAAAAAGAAATCTACAGCTTGGAACTCTCCACCTCGCTCGGCACTGGCCATTAGTTCTTTGAATGGTGCAGAGTACACCATTTGGAATAGGGAGGGACTGCAGTACCAACAAATTGGACAGAGGAACGGTCTGCTTCTGCACCTTAGGATGGGTTGGACACATCTACTGTTGTCATCTTTGAAACCGCCTCGTTGAACGGGACTGCTGGCGCTGATGAGTAGCGAGGGAGCAGGAGATGATGGCAAAGAGAAACAGATCCCTTCTGCAGAGGTGGTGAGCCTTGACTGGCTGAAGGGGCATGCGTGCCACTGGGCACTGCTGTGCTGCTGCTGTTTCTGCTGCGGTTTAGGATGCACCAACACATTCTGAGCCACGTTTCTCCCCAGGCCACAAGATGGTGACAGTGCCTGTGTGCGCAGGGCCGGGGGTGCCAATGTTAGCTCCCTGGCCACGCTTCCCTTTTGCCTCAGATTCACATATAACATGTTCGGCTCTTCAGTTGTCTTAGCAAAAAAACTGCCACACGCCGAGTACTGAATTTTACTGACTACTACGCCAGCTGCCTCACCAAGCCATATTGTGCCACGGCTTTTCTTGGATCTGCGAAGCGGGTTTTTCTATCCGTAGACCATTGACTCCCACTCGCACTGCTGCTACCCTGCTGCTCACGGCCACACTACACACTTGCTGGCTGGCGCCGCTGGCCTGACGCGCCATGTGAAGCCCACTTTCTGACATGATGAAGACTTGCTTCACCCGGCTACCAAGTGCGGGTCGGCTACATCATCATCGATATTGTTGATGTTCACTGCTGTCCTCCTTCAACAGTTTGGGGTGCAGAGGCTGACCCTTCACAAACATGACCTCCCATGCCCACTCTCCACATCCATACTTTGCTGCCTACTGCAAGAAGAGAAGCAGGGGATATTGGCCCCATGTCTTCGCTTGCCAAGTAGCTGCTGAGGTCCTCAAATTGTTTTCATCCTCGCTGTTATAGTTGCGTGAGCCCAGACCACATAATAGATCTCTGGCTGAGGAATCCGGACGGGACAGAGGCGGTTGAGGACTGCGTGAGAGCCGTGAGCTGTTCCGTGGGCCATGCCAACTAAGGGTTGTGTCTGCTTGTTCCCACCGACTCGGGGCTGGGGTTTGTCAGATGTCACCTGGGAGAAGTGGATGACCCTAGTTCAACCAATCAAGAACCCTTGGGTTGCTGGTCTACCACCGCAGCTGCTAGTTGGCATCACGGCAGTTCTGGACTACCGAGTGACCCCTGCTGCAATGTTCCTTACTGTGATGCGAACCTGTGAATGCTCCAGGAATGTTTGTGCCACTGCCACTGCATGTGAAGAGCATGGCACCTCTCTGTCTGACTATACTGTTTGTTAAAAAATTTTCAAGACTTTTTTAATGAAGATATCTGATATGATAAATACGCACCCTGTATTTGACTCCAAATGGAGCCCAGTACAGGCTTTGGGTAACCCGTTGGATATAAATTGCGCGAAGAAATCACCAGGTAAATGTACCTCATTTCGGTGTTTAAAAAAAACACTGTTTATTATACTGACTACAAAAGCATCAAACACGCTTAATTAACATTGGATATAAATTGCGATACAGAAATAACCAGGAAAAAATTAACTGGTTGTGGCGTGTAAAAACCTGTGTACTTTTACTGACTACAAAAGACCAAAACTTGCTTCAATTAACCCTTGGATATAAATTATGCTACCGGAATCAGCCAGGAAAATTTTTACTCATCTTTGGAGTTTAAAACACCGTTTATTTTACTGACTACAAAAGATCAAACACGCTTCATTAACCCGTTGGATATTAAAATTGCGCTACCGAAATCAGCAGCAAAAAATTAATGGTATGTGGCTTTTAAAAAGCCGTTTCGTTTACTGAATACAAACGCACAAACAGGCTAAGACAAACTTGGATATTCAAAGTGCTCAGAACTGACCAGGTGGCATTAAAATGTATATGGAGCAGAATTGACCCACACTGGGACTTGAAATACATACCCACACAACTGAATCAAAATTATAACGGAAGAAGATCAGTCTCTGATAAAAGCAGTGACACCCCCCAAAAAATCGCTGTTAAAAACAATTTATTTTGTGTGAGATCTATGCAGCAGCTGCAGCATGGCACAACTATGAGGAGTGTGAGGAGCAGCAATGGCGTCTCGGACTTATATAGTGCGGTGAAGTCACAGAATCCCGCTTGGTCTCTGATGGCTTCATCTCGGCACATGTCATTGAGGGTGGTTCTTTCTTCCTCCCAGAGTTCTTTTGCCCATGTAATGCATGTCCTTGCGGCCGATTTTATCAGATTAAAAACAAGCTTCGTTCCACGGATTACCCCAAACTTCTATTTCGTGCAGAATCGAAGTTTTCCTGAAATTCTAAACGAATTCCACTTTGTTAGAATCAATTCGCCTATCTCTATCTGATCATGTTACAAATCATATCAATTATATATACATACAGTGGGGAAAAAAGTATTTAGTCAGCCACCAATTGTGCAAGTTATTCCACTTAAAAAGATGAGAGAGGCCTGTAATTGACATAATAGGTAGACCTCAACTATGGGGACAAAATTGAGAAAGAATCCTGAAAATCACATTGTCTGATTTGGAAATAATTTTATTTGCAAAAGTTATGGTGGAAAAATAACGTGTTTTGGTCACCTACAAACAAAGCAGATTTCTTTCTCTCACAGACCTGTTACACTTCTTCTTTAAGAGATCTCCTCTGTCTCCACTCATTTCCTGTAGTAACTGGCACCTGTTTTTGACCTTGTTATCAAGTTAATTAATAGACACCTGTCCACAACCTCAAACATGCTCATAAAAAGAATGATAGTGGTGATCTTAACTTTCCAAATATCCTTTACTGATTACAAAATCTGTAAAAACATTTACATAGCTATAACGGCTTGGCGCACATTAGTCCCGTTTTGGGGTCAACGAAGCACGCTCATGCTTGGCTTAGAACAGTCACACTCCAAACTCCACTATGGTGAAGACCAAAGAGCTGTCAAAGAACACCAGGAACAAAATTGTAGCCTGCATAGTGGGGAAGAATGAATCTGCAATAGGGCAAGCAGCTTGGTGTGAAGAAATCAACTGTGGGAGCAATAATTAGAAAATGAAAGACATACAAAATCTGAGAATCTCCTCGATCTGGGGTCCACGCAAGGATCTCACCCGTGGGGTTCAAAATGATCACAAGAACGGTGAGCAAAAATCCCAGAACCACACAGGGGGACCTAGTGAATGAACCGCAGGAGAGCTGGGACCAAAACGTAACAAGGCTACCATCGGTAACACACTACGCCGCCAGGGAACTCAGATCCTGCAGTGCAGACGTTTTGTCCACCCTGTTAAGTCAGTATTGTCTGGCGCCAGTCCTGACATTTGCTAGAGAGCATTTGATGATCCGAAGAGTTATGGGAGAATGTCATATGGTCAGATTGAAACCAAAGTAGAACTGTTTGGTGAAACACAAAATCATAGTGTTTGGAGGAGAGAGAATGCTGAATTGCATCCAAAGAACACCATACCTACTGTGAGCATGGCGGGTTGCACATCATGCTGTGGGACTGTTTCTCTGCAAGAGACTTGGAGGACTGATCCGCTTGTACATGAATGAATGAATGGGTCATGTATCGTGAGATTTTGTGCAAACCTCCTTTCCATCAGAAGGGCGCATTGAAGATGATCGTGGCCGGGGCTCTTCTGCATTGACAATGATCCCAGCACACTGCCAGGGCAATGGATAGTGGCTTCGTAAAAGAAAACATTTTACGGTCTGGAGTGGCCTAGCCAGGTCACCAGATATCAACCCATAGAAAACCTTTGGAGGGAGTTGAAAGTCCCAAAACATATCTGCATATCTGCATATCGGGGCAGTTTCTGTGGATTGGCCATTAGCCCAGCGGTCCCTATCGTGTCTAGCACCGCTTGCACCTTCACCAGATGGGAATCCCAATCAGCACTATAGATAACCACAAACATCCGGTATTCGGCGGCGTATTATTTTTTATGCGCTGCAGGATGATGTCCATTTGCCTCGGAAAGGTCGCAGGGGGTCCCATGTAAACCAAAAGGGAAGGACCACCGTACTGGGAAAGTGTTCCTCTTGGGTGGAAAATGCGTTTTCTCCTTGGCCGTAAACTTGATGAGGACATGCCATACCCTTTGGTGAGGTCTAAGGTGGTCGTATACCTCGCTGGTCCCAAACATCTCTATCAAGGCTCGTAGACCATGGCATGGTCATCATCGAATTTGGAGACTTCCTTCAACTTGGCGGAAGTCAATTACAAAACGCAAGATACCATCTGGCTTGGAATAATCACGATGGGGCTGGACCCCCACCCACTTTGGGACTTTCTATTACCCCAAGGGCTGAGCATTTTCCCCACTTCTTCTGAAATGCTTGCCTCTGGGCTTCTGGCATCCTGTATGGTCTCAACGCACTTTTGGCAGGGCTCAGTGACAATGTATGTTGGATGACAATCTGTCGGCCAGGAATCTTTAGGAACTCCCTGACCTCCTGCCTCTGGACCACTGACAAGGACCCGAAATACGGACAGGGGGGTAAAATCCTTGTTTGGAACCTTTCATGACTCCCCTTGCAGCTACCACGGCTTTCTCGGTCCTTCCAGGGTTTGATTAGGTTAATATGGTAGATATGGTAGGGTTTTATTTTCCCTGGCTGGGAAACCTTGTAGTTCACCTCACTCACCATTCACCGAACTCATTGGGCCTTGCCATTTGGCTAGAACTTGCTTTCTACAGTTTGGGACAAGTGACGAGCACCCTGTCCCCGGGCTGAAAAGACACTGACTCTTGCGGTCCTGTTGTAAACCAGGCCTGGGTAGGGCTTCCTGGGCCTGTAGCATGTTCTCCCTTACACTAGCATAACTGCCACGATCCTGTCCTGTTGTCAGCTATATGCTCTATGGACACTTCTGTAAGGGTGTTTCCTCTTGCTCCAGGTTTTCTGGCTATGTCCAGGAGCCCTCGGGGATGTCTCCCATATAGCAGCTCGAATGGAGAGAACCCCGTGGATGTCTGTGGGACTTCCAGGATGGCGAACATAAGATTAGGGCAACAGGGGTCCCCATCCCTACCATCCCTTATCCACCACCTTTTTTCAACCTGCCCTTTAGGTTTTATTAAAGCACTCGACCTGACCATTGGTCTGGGGATGGTACACAGAGGTGCGCAGTTGGGCATTTTTAGCAGGCGGCATAGCTCTTTGGTCCACCTTGGAATTAAACGGGGTGCCCTGATTGGTCCAGGATCTCCTTGGGGATCCCGGTACGGTGAATGATTAGCTGAACAGCTCCCTAGCTAATCCCTCTAGTGGAGGTCTTTCTGAGGCGATAGGTACAGCCTCGGGGTAGCGGCGGTGGCATAATCCAGTTCGACAGGACTCGTATGCTGGTGCCATTAGCCGATTTAGGCGAGGGGACCGACAGATCATTGCCAATCCGCTCAAATGGTACCCTCTATTAATGGGAAGAGGAACCAATGGGGTCTAGGAGCGTGTACCTGGACCACTCCGGGCAGGACTGACAGAACTCTTCCATGCCTTGGGTAGATGCAGCGGCCCAGTAGTAAGTTCCGCTCCACCCGGCCTCCCTAGTTTTCTCCGCCCCAGTGTCCCCCCAAAACACATGGGATGTGCCAGTTTTTCTAAGGAAACAGACGGACATGCGTCCAGGGGTACCACCAAACTGCTCCACCACCTCTGTTGGTGTCCTTTTCACCCGGTACATAAATTATCCCGTACGCGAAGTGAGATAGACCAAACTCTCCACCGGGTTCCTGTGGTCTCCCATCACTGACCTTTAGCTTTCCAAGCGTACCCCGGTTAGGGTCCCTCACTTGCTCTGTGCCAAAATTCCCTCTCGAGACTGGCAAGGAGGAGAGTTATACTCAGAGGGGGTCTCCTCTGGGTCTCCAGCAGGGACCGACAGGGAAAAGGCTCAGGTTTCAATATTATCACTGGTTTGACACACGTTATTTAAAGCAGGTACTTTCATCAGACATTTTCCGAGTTTTGTTTCCCCACAGATCCCAAAAAACAGAGGGAAGTCACAGCGATAATGCGCTGAGAGGTAAATGGTTACAACGGCACCTTATTGTTGTGTGACCCCCACAGGCAGTCTCTATTTCCAGTATGGGCCAGTGGGGTTAGTCCTGGTGTCCCATGGATAACCAAACTACCCTATCCAGCCATGAGAGTAGTTGATCTTGGTCACAGTGGGGCTTGCACAAGGGTCACTAAGCTCCCCCGAGTCCAGGAGGGCCTGCACGATGTCAGTTAACTGGTTAAGGGCACTCTCGTCGGTCTTCCAGCAGCAACCCGAGTGGAATATGGACGGCGGCATACCAGGAGGTACACCTCCCCAACCCTCATTCCATTGGGTTCTCCCTAACCCGGGCAATGTGCCCCAAAATGGTCCAGTCCTTGGCACCTCCAGCAGACTATGGGGTCCCGGGCCTTAGATAACAGGGTTCCCATTTTGGGGTGAGGTGGCCTTCTCCCCCCTTCCGTATACCCGTGACCCCTCTTTGGGACAGGATAGTCTTACCCGGTGGAGGTTGCGGATTCCCCGGGGTATGTTAGGACTTGCAGGAACTCCTCTGATAGCGCTGAAACGTTCCACAACCCGACAGTTCGTCCAGCTTTTGGAGTCGGTGTACCCACGCACCGCTGGAGCTTGATGGGAAGGGCCCGCACAAAACGGTCAAGACCACCTTCGAACCACCTGGGCAGGGTGTGAGTCTCCGGCTGTAGCCACTTGTTGGTAATGTTGAACAGTCGTACATTTGACTGGGGCTTGGGGATAGACTCCCATGCTGTACTCCTGGGCATTAGGCCAGGGACCCCCAGTCGGCCAGGATCTCCACCCCACGCTTTGGTACACCATGGCGTCTTGCGCACGCAGGTCTATAGCCTTCTTGCTTTTTTTTTTTTTTTTTTTTTTTTTTTCCCCCCCCCCCCCCCCCCCCCCCCCCCCGCCCGTTAGGAAGGGAGCCAGGACATCCGCCCACTGGTCCACCGGCAGCTGCTCTCTCTCCGCTATCCGCTCAAAGGTCCCCAGGTAAGCCTCGATGTCGTCATCCGCGGACATCTTGCGCAGGGAACTTGCACCACCTGGCGGCTCGTGAACTGTGCACATTGTGGGCCCTTCATGGCCTTGCAGCCAAGGCCTGTAGACTGTTGCTGCAGCGTCTGGTTTATCCTGCTGTTGCTCTTTCAACCGTGGCTTGGTGGGTCTTTAGCAGGCGATTCGTCTCAGCTTGCGCCCGGATGGTCTCCTCGTGCGCTTTCTGCTGGCTGGCCGCCATCAGCTGGAGGTTAGCGTTGGCTTGAATTAGCTGCTTCACCAACTCGTCCATTTTACACGACTCCGCTGACTGTGTGGTAGCTGCTTTCACCCAGGACATACGTTTTCTTCCGTTTTTCCTCTGTCTCAGAAGAGTACTGCCTCTATTTTGCCCATTGCATCCTCCACCATGTGTGAGCTTTAGCGGCTCTGGGATCGTGACTCACGTGTTTATCAGGCAGAGACAGAGACGTATTCCAGGTGAAAAATACAGGGCCTCTGTATTTTATTAGCAGCAAACAGAAATACAAGTGCAAGGCATGCACAAACATAAACAAAACAAAACGCCTGCCCGTCTGGGCTCTAACTAACATAGACCCAACTGTACTTGACATCCTGTGAAGTTTTTTCCTGCTGGTTTTTCAGGATGTATCCACCCAAGTACTTAAAGGTATGTCAGTAGGGTTTTAGTAACCACGCATATCAGCTTACCCTGCTGACATCTAAACTCCCAGAAATACCATGCCGAGAGGATGCCAAATGGGGAGTGGAAGCACCCACCCGGCTCTATGCTCACACCCAATGAAAGCCAACCCAGGAAAGGCTGAAGCCAAGCTAACATAATACACATGTAAAACATATGTCTACAAGTCTAACTGACAACACCTAGTTGAGACTCCTGAACACTGCCTGGCCTTTCATACCCCCAAGACTCCTTACCAAGGCTCCATTGTACAGTACACCCTTCCTGCTGTTGCCACCTTACAATAACCAGAAACCATAAATTTTCATACACTACATAAAAATACACATCTGGCAGTTTTTATTATCACTAAACAGAAATGAAATCATAAAAAACCTTACCTGTCTTATGTCCATTAGGAAAAACGAACAAATTATTTTTATTATGCCAAATGACAGAATAATTAGATAATTTCTTATTCACAGGCATTTTTATTACATTTCTGCAAAGTCAAAGGAATTTCAATACATTAGGCCTACTATGTCCTAAAACAAATTTTTTGGACAGCCATATTATGAAGTGACATGTCTTTGGATGCTTCTGATAAGGTTTTAGAATAGTAAACAACTGAGTTAATTATAGACACAACAGTGGATGTAATTTAAAGTGCACACCAAAACACACTGCTCACTGAATACCTCCATGGAAAGAGTAAAGAAATCAGCCAAATATCAGGAAAGAGACATGTGGAGGTTGCACAATCTGGATCATCTTATAGGTGTCAATTTCCAGATACCTGTAAGGTGTCTCCATTCATCTTACAAACAATTACATGTAAGTTATAAACAAGATGGAATGTCAGCCATCAATGCACAGTCAAGGAGATCAAGGGTTCTGTCTCAGAGATTAACGAGTTTTAGTCTGAATCTTTGCATATCAACCCAAAAAACAAAAGCAAAAGACCTAGTGGAAGATGCTGGCGTAAGCTGGTAAATTGTGTCATTATCCCAGTGAAATGAGTCAGTATGACATGGGCAAAAAGGCCCACTCTGCCAGAAGAACAAGGCATTACCCAAAAGAAAAATTAAAATGCGATTAATGTTTCAAATCAAAGGAACAAAGACCCACATTTTTGGAGACAGGCCTTAGTATTACTGACAAAAAATAAAGTTAACCTTTGGCCATAATACCATCATTACGTTAGGGAAACTTGGAAACCTAAGAAAACCACTCAACTGTGAAACCAGAATGGGGGAACATCATGTTTTTGGGGGTTTTTTTGCTTTCGGAAGGGACTGGTTCACTTCGCAAAATAGATGGATTAAGGAAAAAATTGTAATTAGCAAAATGAACCAACATCCTGCCCCCAAATTACAGCTTTGGGCAGAAATGGGACTTCCAAATGGGGCAATGACCGAAGCATAGCCAAACGGTTACAAAAATGGCTTAAGGAAAAACCCAAGTCAATGTTTTGGATGCCTCACAAAATCCTGATTCAATCTTTGAAAATGGGGCAAAGTAAAAGGCGGTGCGACAAGGCGACCTATAAACATGAAACCCTCACAAAACCCTTCGTCTGGAGGAATGGGCCAAAATTCCTACTATTGTGAGAAGCTTGTGAAAGGATATCGAAAATGTTTGACCAAAGTCATACAGTTTATGGACAATGCTACCAAATACTAATGAAATGTATGTAAACTTTTGACTTTGCAGAAAGTAATAAAAATGCCTTTAAAAAATTCTCTCTCTCTTCTATTCTAGCGTTTGACTAATATAAATGATTTTGGTAATCCTAATTGACCTAAAACGAGTAAGGTGTATTCTGATTTCATATCAGATATTGAGAAAAACACGCATATGTGTCTTTTTATATAGTGTATGTGTCACGGTTCACGCCATGGTCCCCTGCCATGGACCGCCAGCGTGTCGTGCCTTCTTTTTACTTGCCTTTTCTGTTGCTCCTGCTCCCTGGGGTCCTGTATGTGCACTGCGCCTCCTAGGGTGCGTGCACAGCAGCTTCCTGGCCTTAATAGGTCCTCTGTCCTGTGCACCTTCCTCTTGACCTATGACACCTGGCTATTAGAGGAAGTTCCTTTCTGTGCTCCTGTGTCAGTCCCTTGCATTGCATTGTTGTGCTTCATGCTGTGTCCATCTCTGAGCTCCTGCCAGCTTCTCAGGGCTGCTATCCTGGATTTACCCCTGAGATGCTGGTCCAGTCCCTGCAGTCTACCAGAGCTGCTGACCACCTGTCTGTCATGTCTGCTGTCCTTGCACCTGTCCAGTTTCTGCTGTGTTTCCTGCCGTGATCCCTGTTCAGTTTCTGCTGTGTTTCCTGCTGTGATCCCTGTCCAGTACCTGCTGTGTATCCTTCCATTTCTCCTGTTGCATATGTTTATTCCTGCTGTATTCTGCTGCACACGTTTCCTGCTGTTCCTGTCTCCCATCACTTCTATGCCTGGAGATCCTGTCCTGCACCTCGGCTGTCACCACAGGTAGCCACGTCAGGGGAAGCGACCTGAGGGTCCCCGCAGTTAAGTCTGTCCTGCTTTGCGGCGGGCTCCTGTGAAGACCGGGGGCCCCTTAGACTCTGCTCCCTGGCGTGGATCTCCATATACCATCTCACCTGTGGTGATCACAGTGGATCCACACCCAGTCACCAGCGATCGGCGCCTCAGCATACGTTGTTTGCCGTTGGATCGTTACAGAATGGACTAACCATGGATCCCGCCGGGGTGACCCTGTCCTCGTGTCTGCTGTACCTCCCGTCTTGCTAGTCTGTTACCTGTCCGCTGGCTCTTGGTTTGCCCAGAGTGTCTGTCTATCCCGCTGGCTCATGGTTCGCAAAGAGTGTCTGTCTGTCCCGCTTGCTCATGGTTCGCCCAGAGTGTCTGTCTGTCCCACTGGCTCATGGTTCGCCCAGAGTGTCTGTCTGGCCCGCTGGCTCATGATTCGCCCAGAGCGTCCGTTAGCTCATGGCCCCGCCCAGAGTGTCCGTTAGCTCATGGTCCCGCTCTGAGCATCCGTTAGCTCATGGTCCCGCCCAAAGCGTCCTGTATGTCCACTGCGCCTCCTAGGGTGCGCGCATGGCAGCTTCCTGTTCTTTATAAGTCCTCTGTCCTGTGCACCTTTCTCTTGACCTATGACCCCTGGCTATTAGAGGAAGTTCCTGTCTGTGCTCCTGTGTCAGTCCCTTGCATTGCATTGTTGTGCTTCATGCTAAGTCCATCTCTGAGCTCCTGCCAGCTTCTCAGGGCTGCTATCCTAGATTTACCCCTGAGATGCTGGTCCAGTCCCTGCAGTCTACCAGAGCTCCTGACCACCTGTCTGTCATGTCTGCTGTCATTGCACCTGTCCAGTTCCTGCTGTGTTTCCTGCTGTGATCCCTGTCCAGTACCTGCTGTGTATCCTGCCATTGCTCCTGCTGCACATGTTTATTCCTGCTGTATCCTGCTGCACACGTTTCCTCATAGAGAACTGTGGATTCCGTCTCTCCTCCCTGCTCGGCGAATACGCCGGGCGGGGAGAAAGTGACATGCACATTATCCCGGCGGGATACATGCCATGGCTAATGCATGTCTATGGGGCCGGGGAGCTGCGCCCCCGCCCCTTATTCAAGCTGTAATAGCGGGCGAAATCCGTCCCGCAATTATGGCTTCAATAAGCCATGTGAACCGGCCCTAACCCTACTCCAGCTCCAACTCCAACCCTACCCCTGAACCAACCATAACCCTACCGCAACCCTATCCCTGCCCTAACCCTTCCAACAACATCACATAGAGCACAGCAGAGGGAGCAACATTACGGGGAAAGCAGCGCACGGGGTTTGCAAAAAATAAAAAAAAAATTTCATCTCGAAGGAGCAACTGTTTCGGAAAAATTAAAAAATCACAGGCAAAAATTGTAGGGGTTTAAAAACTTTCCAAGGGGAAAAGCAACAAAACAGAATGGGGGAAAAAAATATGGGGGTTAAAACAAATTAGGACAACAGAAAAGGGGGTTTAAACATTACGGGGAGCAGAACAGATTTTTGGCATGGAAAATCTGATTCCCTTTTTATTCCTTAAGGGATTTTACTTTTATATTTTAAATTTAGTTCCCAGATTTGTCGGGCCAAAAAAAAAACATACGTCCACCCATTTTCACCCTTATTGTCCCAAAAGGTGAAAAAGGGTGTTGATCCGAGGAAGGCAAAAACCCCCATGGGGTAGAATAATAATAATAATAATAAAAAAATTTTTAAAATTTTTTTATTTTTTTATAGCGCCAACATATTCCGCAGAAACTTTAAAATATAAAAGGGTAGAAGCCCAATTAACCAAAAGTATTAGACCCCCTCAAAAATTTAAAACGGTAATTTTTTTCATTAGAAAACATGTGGGCCCCTTTCCCGCCATTTCTCCAGGGGTTATGGCCCAAAAATGAAAATTTATCTTGTGGATTATAAGATTGAAACCAAGAGATGTAAGGAATCTCGCACGGCGGGGTTTTTAGACGCTGGCGGTCCTTCCCCAGAAGCCCCACAAACTGAATAGAGAAATTAAAAACTTTAATGAAACCCCTTTCCCAGTTCACTGACGGGTATTGTAGGAGGGGGATCTGTGGATCCCCGGGGCAGCCCAAAAAAAACTAAAAATTGAAAAGGGTAGAAAACCGGGTCGGGGAGAGGGGTAAAACAAGATCTGCTGGGGAAGGGGGTTGAGAAAATGCAAAACACCACGTAGGTTCTATTTTTTTTTAAAAAAATTTGGTTTGCTTTACTCTGCTCTGGCTCGAATGTACCAAAATACCCGTTGTGCCAGTGATTTGGACATGAAAGGGAAAAAATGTGACTTTATAACAAAAATTGCTAAAAAGGTTTGTTGTACACAGCCCCCAGGAAAATTTATTTTTTTTGGGGGAATTTATTTTAACTGTTTTCCCTTTTTCGTCTTTTGAATTTTTTTAATTTTTGTAAAAACTTTTATTAAAAAACCCAAATAAACATTTTTTTAAAAAAAAAAGAAAAAAAAAACAGGGTGAAAAACCCCGTTTAAACCCACCACGTGGTAAAAAAATTTGCAGTTTTTCAAGGAAATCTTTTGAAAAATAAAGGGGGGGGAGTTTTTCAAGGGCTTTTTGGTGCTGTTAGGGGCCCGTGTCGGACGGGGGGTCGGGGCCCCAAAGGGGGGTTTTGACTTCGGGGGCCCCCCTACTGTCCCATGAAAATTTACCCCCCTCACGGACAAAAACGCCCCAAATTTTTACCACTTTAATACAGGGGTGAAAAACAGAACTGTAATTTTAGAAACAATAAAAGAAGTCATACTTCTTTTATCTCACAATATGTCCCCTCAAATATCAAAAACACAGGGCTAAGTAGCTCCTTCCTTTACCCCCCCTCCCCCCACTACAATATCCCCTCCACCCACTTTAAAATTATCCCCCCACCCACATACAATACCCCCCTCCACCCACATACAATCCCCCCCCAAACCCAAACATAAAATATTTTCCCTCCCCCCACATAAAATAATTCCCTCCCCCCACTTCCCAATATCCCCCCCACCCAAATACAACATCCCCTCCCCCCACATCCCAAAACCCCCCCCCCCACACACTATCCCCCCCCCCCCCATACAAATCCCCCCCCCCCCCACATACAATACCCCCTTCCCCCCACTTCCATTATCCCCCCCCACCCGCAAACAACCCCCCCCCACCCAACAAAAAATATCCCCCCCCACCCACATACAACACCCCCCCCCACCCCCATACACAACCCCCCTCCCCCCTTTACAATATCCCTCCTCCACCCACATACACTATCCTCCTCCACCCCCAAACAAAATCCCCCTCCCCCCAAATTTTACTTTAATCCCCCTCCACCCAAATAAAAATACCCCCCTCCCCCCCTAACAATATCTCCCTCCACCCACATACAATTTTCCCCCCCTCCACCAACATACATTATCCCCCCCCACCAAAATACATTATCCACCCCCCACACCCCACATACAATTCCCCCTCCCACCCACAAAAATTTATCCCCTCCATCCAAATAAAAATATCCCCTTTCCACCCCCCATACAATTTAATCCCCTCCACCCACATCAAAATCCCCCCCCCCACCCACTTCCCAAAACCCCCCTCCACCCAAAAACAATACCCCTCCACCCCCCATAAAAATTTTTCCCCCCCCCTAACCACATAAAAAACCACCCCCCTCCACCCCATACAACACCCCCCTCCACCCAATACAATAACCCCCTCCCCCCACATCAACTCTCCCCCTCCACCCCATACATTATCCCCTCCACCCATCCCAATACCCCCCTCCACCCCCCATAAAATACCCCCCTCCACCCCCCTTTAACAATTTTCCCCCACCCCCAATACAACTCCCCCCCACCCACATCCAACATCCCCCTACCCACTTACAAAAACCCCCCTCCACCCACTACAATATCCCCCTCCACCCAAAAAAATATCCCCCTCCAACCCACATACAAATCCCCCTCCACCCCAACATACAAAAATTCCCCGCCCCCCCCCACATACAAAATCCCCCTCCACCCACATACAAAAACCCCTCCCCCACATACAATACCCCCCCTCCCCCCAACATACAATTTTCCCCCTCCACCCACATAAAAATATCCTCCTCCACGTTTCCCTTGGTCACGCACCTCACCACCTTCAAAAAAATAAACCCCAGCGGGAAAAAAGTTTTAAGGTGTAACCCTATCCAGGGTCAATCGGGGGACTTTAAGTACGCTGGCATTATACCGGCGCCAAATTAACACCAAAACCGCCAAATTTGAGACCATATAAAAGGTTCAGACACCAGCTCAGGTATAAAACCCACAACACCACCATATAGAGACCACAAAGAGGGGCAGAAACAGCCCCAGGGGATAAAACCCCAACACCACCCAAAATAAGACCACTAAGGGGCAGACAAAACCGTTTAGGTATAACCCCCTAACAAACCCCCCATATAGGGTCAGGGCACCAGCTAAAGGGCACATCACCCTTTCAGGTGAATACAGCACAAACCCAGTAAAAAAGTAAAATAAACCCGGGAAAACAGGGGGTCACCGGGATTTTCATATCCCAGGGTGGGGGGAAACGGGGGACAAACCATAACTTAAGGCCCCCAGTGCCTGAGGGGTTTGGGGGGGGGGAAGAAAGGGGAAAACCCCCCGAAAAATTTAAAAATACAAATATGGGCTGGGTGCCCTCCTCAATTATATTACCCGGTAGGTAGACAAGACCCTAGGTAGGTCAAAACAAGCCAAAATCTCCCCCTTTTTGGCGGGGGGGTCCCCCCCTATTTGGGGCCCCTCCCGCCCCCCCGGGGGAGGTTGGGATTCCTCCCGCCCCCAGCAGGCCGGCCCCCCAAAGGGGGCCCTTTAAAAAGGGCCCCGGCGAAAAGAGAAAAACGCTAGTGCGCTACTTTGGCGCCCCCGGGGCCCCCTCCCACAGGCGGGTGAAGCACCGCTGTGCCCCGGGTTCACCCCCCCGGAGTCTCGCTGTGGGGAGGAGGCAGGAGGGGTCGTTCCTTCCTTTCCCCCCCTCCCCCCGTTTTTGTCCGCCGGGGGTGTGGGCCCCGCACAAAGGTTAGCGGCGCAGGAAAATTGGCGCGGGGGCTGCAGGGGAGTGACGCGCGGCTGGGTCTCACTTCCCCCTGCGCCGCAAAGGGGATTCCGGAGCGGCCGTTTCTGCAGGGGGCCTGGTTGAGGTACACTGATCCAATATAGAAGTAACATAACCCCTGAAATCAGGACTCCACCAGAGACGTCCTATCGATGAGTCTCCTCTTCTTTCCATGATTCGTTCTTATTCCCTATTTCCTCTGCATCCGTTCACACCGCCAGATAGACTTTGTCCCCGGCCACCACACATCCCTGCAGAAATACACAAATATCTTTAGAATCCTCAATTTCCAGCAAACTCATTACCTATTCCCACCTCTGTACAAATTACCCTGGGGTGGAGAGCGGGTACAAGCCATACATAAAAGGCCTGGTATCCAAGGGTTGTAGGAGGTGAGGAAGAACTAACCCCTGGAGATAGCTACACTATGGCTGCTGCCCTCTCAATAATATTACCAGGTAGGTAACAAGACCTTAGGTAGGTAGGGCAAATAGCAAGGCCCTAGTCTGTAGGTACGATGGTTTCTCCCAGTTAAGGTAACTGTAGGTAGTAGGGTCCCCTTTATAAAGGCTGGCAATGTAGTATACAGGCATTACGGGCATACATGCCAACTCCCCATTTTTGGCGGGGGGTCCCGATATTTGGGGTCCCCCCCCGCCCTCCCGGATTGGCATTTCTCCCGCCGCCAACGCGGCGGGGTCCATTAAATGGCCCGCGGGCGCTCGGAGTAGCGCTGTGCACTACTTCCGCGCCGCCGGTCGTTCCCCCAGCAGGGCGGGTGAAGTGGGCCGCAGGTCCGCACACCCGCCCGGGAGTCCTCGCTGTGCAGGGAGAGGCAGGAGGGATCGCTCCCCTCCTGCCCTCCTCCCCTGTATGTCCGGCGCCGCTCGTGCGCCGTACACACATGTCAGCGTCACAGAGGAAGTGACTCGCGGCTGCACTCACTTCCCTGTGACGCTGAGGATAACGGCCTGGAGGCTGGCCGCTCTGCAGGAGCCTGTCAGGTAGTGGATTTATTATTTTATTTTTTATTATGTCCTAGGGGGGTCACTGTCTGGCTACAATGGGGTCTACCTAGCTACAATGGGGCAAAACCTGGCAACAGAGGGGGCACTACCTGCAAACAATGGGGGTCCTACCTGGCTAAGTCATCGGGGGCACTACCTGCATACAATGGGGCACTACCTGGCTGAGCAATGAGGGGCACTACCTGCTACAATGGGGGCGACTTAACCTGGCTACTAAAGGGGGTACTACACTGGCAACAAAGGGGGCACTACCTGGCTACAATGGGGGGTCCTACCTGGCAACAAATGGGGCCTAACCCGGTAAAAATGGGGGCATGGGGCACTACCTGGCTAACGTGGGGGCCCCTACCTGGCTAACGATGGGGGGACCAAACTGGCTACAGAGGGGGGACTACCTGGCCTTCCCAAAGGGGGGATCACCTTTGGGAAAACAATGGGGGGACTACCTGGCCAAAAAAATTTGGGGGACTACCTGGGAAACAATGGGGGCATTTTACCCCGGGTAACAAAGGGGGGGAACTCCTGGCTACAAATTTTGGGTCTACCTGGCTTTCAAAAGAGGGCATTAAACCCCCTGTAAGGGGGGCTAACCCGGGTTTTGGGGGCCAAAAACCTGGCTATAAGGCATTTCCCCGGCTTTCTTCCAAGCCGTTTTTGCAGTTTTGGGGGATTAGGGGCTTTTTTAAGGGGTGGCATACCGTCAAGATGGGGGGGTCATGCAAAAAATTTTTCACACGCGCTACGCGCGCCACCCCCTATTTTTTCCTCTTTTTTATTTTTAAAAATTGGCAACTATGGTAAGGGGTTCCCATGAAGTAGTATAAGGCAGTTAAGACCTCCTTTAAATTTTTTGCAGGCAGGGGTCTCCTTTAGAATTTAAAGGGAATTAGGGGCCCCTTTAGGGAGTGTTTCAGGAAGTCATGCCCCCCCCCCCTTTAGTACTTGTAGGTAGTTCAGGGGGCCCCCTTTTGTATTTATAGGCAGGGCCCCCCTGTAGGTATTTAAAGCGTCCCCCTTTTGGTATCAGGTCCCCCCTTGTATCAGGGGCCCCCCTGTTTGTAGTCCCTTCCCCTTTAGGGACCAGGGGGCCCCCCTTTTTTCCCGGGCCCCCCTTTAGGTAGCCAGGGGCCCCTTTTTTATTTAGGGCCCCCCCCTTTTATTTAGGGGGACCCCCCTTTTTTGGTTAGCCCCGGGCCCCCCTTGTATCAGGGGCCCCCTTTTTTAACCAGGGGCCCCTTGTAGTCAGGGCCCCCCTTGTACCCAGGGCCCCCTTTGTAGCCCCGAGCCCCCCCTTGTAAACCAGGGACCCCCTTAGGAAACCAGGGGCCCCCCTTAGGTACCAGGGGCCCTTTTGTACCGGGCCCCTTTTTTTTTACTCAGGGCCCTCTTTGGAAACCAGGGCCCCCCTTTTAGGGAGCCGGGCCCCCCTTGTAGTCAGGGCCCCCTTTAGTCAGGGCCCCCCTTTAAAGGGAGACCCAACCCCCCATTTTAGGGATTTAGGGGGCCCCCTTTTAGTCAGGGGTCCCCTTGTATTTAGGAGCCCCCTGTAGGGAGTCAGGGCCCCCCCCTAGGTACCAGGGGGCCCCCTTTTTTTTGTCATGGGCCCCCCTTGTAAAACCGGGCCCCCCTCCTTGAAAAAAGGGCCCCCCCCCCTTGGGAAACCAGGGGCCCCCCTTTTAAAATTTGCCAGCGACCCCTGGTTTGGTAGCCAGGGGCCCCTTGGTAGGGCTGGCCCCCTTTTCAGTCAGGGCCCCTTTTGTACCAGGGACCCCCCTTGTACCCGGACCCCCTTTGTACCATGGCCCCCTTGGGGACCAGGGACCCCCGAATCCAGCCCCCCCCTTGGCCAAGGGCCCACTTGTAACCAGGGACCCCCGTAGCCCAAACCCCCCCTTTTAAACCGGGGCCCCCTTTTTGCCAGGGACCCCCCCTTTTTCAACCCCCCCTTTTACCAGGGCCCCCCTTGTAGGGCAAAGGGGGCCCCCTTTTTTTTCAGGGACCCCCCTTTTTCCGGGAACCCCCCCTTTTACCAGGGGCCCCCCTTTTCAGGGCCCCCCCTTGGGACCAGGGACCCCCTTTAGTCAGAGCCCCCCCCCTTTTAGCCAAGGAACCCCCGTAGGTCAAGCCCCCCCTTTTAGCCAGGGACCCCCCTGTATCAAGCCCCCCCTTGTAGCCAGGACCCCTGTATCAGGGGCCCCCTTGAGTCCCGGACCCCCCTTGTAGCCAGGGGCCCCCCCTTTAAACATGGACCCCCCTTTAGCCAGGACCCCCTTGTAGCCAGGACCCCCCGTATCAAAAGCCCCCCCTTGTACCGGGGCCCCCTGCATCAACCCCCCCCCCCCCTTTTAGCCAGGGGCCCCTTTTAAGTCAGAGCTCCCCTTTTAGCCAAGGACCCCCTGTATTCAAGCCCCCCCCTTGTAGCCCGGGACCCCCCTTAAATCAGAGGCCCCCCCCCCCTTTTGTCCCGGGGCCCCCCGGGGTCCAAGGCCCCCCATTGTTTGCCAGGGGCCCCCTGTAGTCCAAAGCCCCCCCTTTTAGCCAGGGACCCCCTTTTATCAGGGACCCCCTGTAGCCAGGACCCCCCTTTAGCCAGGCCCTTCTTGTACCCCGGGGCCCCTTTGTAGTCAGGGACCCCCCCGTACCAGGGAAACCCCCTTTTCAGAGCCCCCCCCCGAACCAGGGACCCCCTTAAATCAGAAACCCCCCCCCCCTTGTAGCCCGGGGCCCCCTGTAGTCAAGCCCCCCCTTGTAGCCGGGGGCCCCCCGTAACAAGCCCCCCCTGTATTTAAGCCCCCCCTTTATCCGGGGCCCCCCCGTAAATGGGGAAATCAGAGCCCCCCCTTTTAGCCAGGACCCCCTTTGTTAAAAAAAAAAAAAAAAAAACAGCCCTTACCTGGCTCCCCGGGGTCCTGTCCGGGCCGTCCGAGCCCCCCGCCGGGTCCGGACTGGCGCCCTGCCCTAAAAGGGGGCCGGGGAAAAGTGACGCACCCGGCGCCTACGTCCCATAGGGGGCCCGCGCCCCCCAGGGTGAAGGCCAAAAACCTTCACCTGCCGGAGATCAAGGTAGCGCAGCGCTAGTGGCGCTGGCCCGTTTGACAAAAACCCGCGCAAACCCCGGGTTCCGGGGGCATTAACTCCGGGACCCGGGCCGGGCTCTGGGCCTCGGGACGCAGGTTCCCCCGGGGGGGTCCGGGCCGGATGCGCGGGAACGGGCCCCCGGGGGGCGACGGGACCCCCCCTTTCCGGGCCCCCAGAAGCCGGGGGGCCCAAACCGGGGGGTTTCCCCGGGCCCCCCGGCGGCCCCCGTCCCCGGCCGAAAAATTTGGGTGCAGACCTGGGCCCCCCGCCCGCTCGTCACTGCAGGCCATTTGTACCGCAAAAAACGGCCCCTAAAATTCAAAAAAAAAAAACCAAAAAATAGGAACCCCGGGAAAAATGGGAAACATTTAGTGAGACAACCCTTTAAAGGGAAACCCCGTCCCGCTACTTTAAGCTGCCCGAATGACGGGGTGCATAAAAAACTGCAGTTACCCCCCTTTCCTTAAAACCCGTTGTTTAACCCCAAAACACGCGGGGCTCCCGGTAAAACACCCATGAAGTTTTCCCGGGGGTCTCAACTTTACTGACACTTTTCCCATGTTTGTCTTTTGGAAGAGCTTCAGTCAAGCTAGGGGCAGGGGAAAGCCTCACATCGGGCTCCTTCTCCCCGCACATCGGGCACCCTCCCCCCCCACTGACACCCCCTCCCCACATCGACTCCCTCCCCCCCCGCACATCACTCCTCTCCCCCCCCACATCGGGCTCCTCCCCCCCGCCCCATCGGACTCCTCTCCCCCGCACATCGACCTCCTCCCCCCGCCATCGGACCCTCTCCTCCCCACATCGGGCTCCCTCCTCCCGCACATTGGACTCCTCTCCTCCCGCACATCGGACTCCACTCCCCCCCACATCGGACTCCTCTCCCCCCACATGGACTCCCTCCCCCCGCCACATCGGGCTCCTCCCCCGCGCACAAAGGACTTTCCCCCCCCTCCATCGGACTCCTCTCCCCGCGCACATTGGTCTGATCCCCTCACACAACGGACTCCTCTCCCCCGGGCCCAAACGGCTCCGCTCCCCCCCGCCATCGGGCCCCTCCCCCCCACATGACCCTCTCCCCCGCGCACATCGGACTCCTCTCCCCCCCGCACATTGGACTGATCCCCTCACACAACGGACCTCTCAGCCGCACATCGGACTCCTCTCCCCCCCCACATCCCACTCCCCCCCCGCCCACAACACCCTCTCCCCCCGGCCAAAACAGACTCCTCTCCCCTGCCAAAACGGACCCTCTCCCCACACAATGGGCTCCCTCCCCGCGCACATCGACCCTCTCCCCGCGCACATCGACTGTTTCCCCCCACACAAAGGACTCCTCCCGCCGCACAAACGACTCCCTCCCCCCGCACATCGGACTCCTCTCCGCCCGCACATCGGACTCCTCTCCCGCCGCACATCGGACTCCTCTCCCCGCACATCGGACTCCTCTCCGCCAGCACATCGGACTCCTCTCCCCGCGCACATCGGACTCCTCTCCCCGCGTACATTGGACTGATCCCCTCACACAACGGACTCCTCTCAGCCGCACATCGGACTCCTCCCCCCCACTCCCATCCTCTCCCCCCACATCGGGCCCCCCCCCCGCGCATATCGGACTCCTCTCCCCACGCACATTGGACTGATCCCCTCACACAACAGACTCCTCTCCCCGCACACATCGGACTCCTCTCCCCTCACACAACGGACTCCTCTCCGCCCCACACGGGCTCCCCCGCCCGCACATCGGACTCCTCTCCGCCCGCACAACGGACTCCCCCCCCGCCACATCGAACTCCCTCCCCCGCCCCCTTCCCCTCTCCCCGCGCACATCGGACTCCTCTCCCCGCGCACATCGGACTCCTCTCCCCGCGCACATTGGACTGATCCCCTCACACAACGGACTCCTCCCCGCGCACATCGGACTCCGCTCCCCCCCCATGGCCCCTCCCCCCCGCACATCGGGGCTCCTCTCCCTGCCACTCGCTCCTCTCCCCTCACACAAGGGCCCTCTCCCCGCCACATCGACTCCTCTCCCGCGACACGCTGATCCCCTCACACAACGGACTCCTCTCCCCCCACAACGACTCCTCTCCGCGCGCACATCGGACTCCTCTCCGCCCGCACATCGGACTCCTCTCCGCCCGCACATCGGACTCCTCCCCCCCGCGCACACGACTCCCTCCCCCTACATTGGACTGATCCCCCCCACACAAAAGGACTCCTCTCATCCCGCACATCACCCTCTCCCCACGCACAACCCAAATCCCTTTTCCCGCCCGCACATCGGACTCCTCTCCCCCCCATACGGACTCCCTCCCCCCACATTTGGCTATCCCCTCACACAACGGGCCCTCTCCCCCCAACATCGATTCCCTCCCCCGCACATCGACCCCCTCCCCGCCACATCGGGGCTCCTTTCCCCGCGACATCGGACTCCCCTCCCCGGCAACGGACTCCTCCCCCGCGCACTTTGGCTATCCCCTCACACAACACTCCTCTCCCCCCCCACGATCACTCCGCCCCCGCGCCATCGACTTTCCCCTCCCCGCGCCATTTGGACTCCTCTCCCCGCGCACATCGGACTCCTCTCCCCGCGCACATCGGACTCCTCTCCCCGCGCACATCGGACTCCTCTCCCCGCGCACATCGGACTCCTCTCCCCTCACACAATGGACTCCTCCCCCGCCCACGGACCCTCCCCCCGCGCACATTTTGGACTGACCCCCCACCAACGGACCCCTCCGCCCCACATCGGACTCCTCTCCGCCCGCACATCGGGCTCCCCCGCCCGACCAAACGGGTCCCCCCCCGCGCACATCGGACCCCCCCGCGCGCACATCGGGACCCTCTCCCCGCGTAATTGGACTGACCCCTCACACAAAGGCTCCTCCACCCCCACATCGGCCTCCTCTCCCCCCGAATCCCCCTCCTCCCCCGGACATCGGGCTCCTCCCCCGCGCATATCAGACTCCTCTCCCCAGCCATTTTACTGACCCCTCACACAACGGGTCCTCTCCCCCCCACAACGGACTCCCTCCCCGCGCACATCGGGCTCCCCCTCCCCGCCACACGGACCCTCCCCCCGCACATCGGCTCCTCTCCCCCCCCCATCGGGCTCCCTTCCCCGCCACACGGCCCCCCTCTCCCCCCCACACATCGGGCTCCTCTCCTCCGCACTCGGGCTCCTCTCCCCCGCCACATTGGGCTATCCCCCCACACAACGACCCCCCCCGCGCACATGGACTCCGCTCCCCCCCGCACCCTCGGGCTCCTCCCCCGCGCACATCCGACTCCCTCCCCCGCGCACATCGACCCCTCTCCCCGCCACACGACTCCCCCCCGCGCACACGGGGCTCCCTCCCTGCGCACATCGACTCCTCTCCCCTCACCAATGGGCCCTCTCCCCCGCACATCGACCCTCTCCCCCGCCACATCGACTGATCCCCCCCACACAAAGACTCCTCCTCCCCCGCCATCGGGCCCTCTCCCCCCGCACATCGACCCTCTCCGCCCGCCATCCACCCCTCTCCCCACACATCGGACTCCTCTCCCCGCACATCGGACTCCTCTCCCCGCACATCGGACTCCTCTCCCGCGCCAACCATCGGACTCCTCTCCGCCCGCACATCGGACTCCTCTCCCCTCACACAATGGACTCCTCTCCCCGCGCACATCGGACTCCTCTCCCCGCGCACATCGGACTGATCCCCTCACACAACGGACTCCTCTCCGCCCGCACATCGGACTCCTCTCCGCCCGCACATCGGACTCCTCTCCGCCCGCACATCGGGTCCCCCCCCCCCCACTTTGGACTCCCCCCCCGCTAAAATTGGACTGATCCCCTCCACAAAAAACTCCTCTCAGCCCCACATCGACTCCCCCCCACCCCATCCCACTCCTCTCCCCCCCCACATCGACCCTCTCCCCCCCGCATATCGGACTCCCCTCCCCCACGCACATTTGGGCTATCCCCCCCAACAACAACTCCCCTCCCCCGCAAAACGGACTCCTCTCCCCCACCAAGGACTCCCCCGCCCGCACATCGGACTCCTCTCCGCCCGCACATCGGACTCCTCTCAGTCCGCACATCGGACTCCTCTCCCCCCGCACATCGGACTCCTCTCCCCGCGCACAGTGGACTGATCCCCTCACACAACGGGCTCCTCTCCCCGCGCACGGCGGACTCCTCTCCCCGCGCACATCGGACTCCTCTCCCCCCGGGACATTGACGATCCCCCCCCAAAACGACCTCCCCCCCCCGCACATCGGGCCCGCTCCCCGGCACATCGGGGGCTCCTCTCCCCCCCACACGGGCTCCCCCTCCCGCGCACAAAACGGTCCCCTCCCCTCACACAATGGGGCCCTCTCCCCGCGCACATCGGGGCCCTCTCCCCGCGCAAAAAAATCGGACCCCTCCGGCCCCACATCGGGCCCTCTCCGCCCGCACACGGGACCCCCTCTCCCCCCGCACATCGGACTCAACTCCCCCCGCACATCGGACTCCTCTCCCCCCGCACATCGGACTCCTCTCCCCCCCGCACATCGGACCCTTCCCCCGCGTACATGGACTGACCCCTCACACAACCTCCCCTCTCGTCCCCAAAATCGGACTCCTCCCCCCCCGCGCAATCAACTCCCCCCCCCACCACTTGACTGATCCCCTCACACAACAGACTCCTCTCCCCCCCAACCCCGGCTCCCTCCCCGCGCATATCGGACTCCTCTCCCCGCGCACATTGGACTGATCCCCTCCCCCCACACATCGGACTCCTCTCCCCGCGCACATTGGACATCCCTCCCCCCCCACACGACTCCTCTCCCCCCCCGCACTTTTGACCCTCTCCCAGCGCACATCGGACTCATCTCCCCGCGCACATCGGACTCCTCTCCCTGCGCACATCGGACTCCTCTCCCCTCACACAATGGACTCCTCTCCCCGCCCAACGGACTCCTCCCCCCGCATATCGGGCGATCCCTCACACAACGGACTCCTCTCCGCCCGCACAACGGACTCCTCTCCGCCCGCACATCGACTCCTCCCCCCCACGGCCTCTCCCCCCACATCACCCTCCCCCGCGCACATCAGACTCGTCTCCCCGCGCACATCGGGCCCTCTCCCCCGCACATCGGGCTCCTCTCCCCCCAAATCGGACTCCTCCCTGCGCACTCGACCCCCTCTCCCCGCGCACATCGGACTCCTCCCCCTCACACAATGACCCACCTCCCCGCGCACATCGGACTCCTCTCCCCGCACACATCGGACTGATCCCCTCACACAACGGACTCCTCTCCCCGCGCACAACGACCCCCCTCTCCCCCCCCACATCGGCTCCTCTCCGCCCAATCGGGCTCCTCTCCACCCCACATCGGACTCCCTCCCCCGCACACGGACTCCTCCCGCCCGCACATCGGGCCCTCTCCCCCCGCACATCGGACTCCTCTCCCCGCGCACATCGGACTCCTCTCCCCGCGTACATTGGACTGATCCCCTCACACAACGGACTCCTCTCCGCCCGCACATCGGACTCCTCTCCCCGCGCACATCAGACTCCTCTCCCCGCGCACATTGGACTGATCCCCTCACACAACAGACTCCTCTCCCCGCGCACATCGGACTCCTCTCCCCGCGCACATCGGACTCCTCTCCCCGCGCACATCGGACTCCTCTCCCCGCGCACATCGGACTCCTCTCCCCGCGCACATCGGACTCCTCTCCCCGCGCACATCGGACTCCTCTCCCCACGCACATTGGACTGATCCCCCCCCCACACATCGGACTCCTCTCCCCGCGCACATCGGACTCCTCTCCCCACGCACATTGGACTGATCCCCTCACACAACGGACTCCTCTCCCCACACTCATCGGACTCCTCTCCCCGCGCACATCGGACTCTCCCCCCACACATCGGACTCTCCCCCTACACATTGGACTCTCCCCCCACACATTGGACTCTCCCCGCGCACATCGGACTCCTCTCCCCGCGCACATCGGACTCCTCTCCCCGCGCACATCGGACTCCTCTCCCCGTGCACATTGGACTGATCCCCTCACACAACGGACTCCTCTCCGCCCGCACATCGGACTCCTCTCCGCCCGCACAACGGACTCCTCTCCGCCCGCACATCGGACTCCTCTCCGCCCGCCCATCGGACTCCTCTCCGACCGCACATCGGACTCCTCTCCCCGCGCACATCGGACTCCTCCCCCCCCCGGGACATCGACCCTCTCCCCCGACATTGGACTGTCCCTCACACAACGGACTCCTCTCAGCCCGCACATCGGACTCCTCTCCCCACGCACATCCCACTCCTCTCCCCGCGCACATCGGACTCCTCTCCCCGCGCACATCGGACTCCTCTCCCCACGCACATTGGACTGATCCCCTCACACAACGGACTCCTCTCCCCCGCCCCATCGACTCCCCCCCCACACAAAGGGCCCCCTCTCCCCGCCACATCAAACCCCCCCCTGCGCACACGGGCCCTCTCCCCGCGCACATTGGACGACCCCCCCCCCACACGGGCCTCTCCCCGCCACATCGGACTCCTTCCCCCCGCCATTGACTGATCCCCCTCCCCCCCAATCGTACTCCTCTCCCCCGCACAAAAGGACTCCTCTCCCCACGCACATTGGACTGATCCCCTCACACAACGGACTCCTCTCCCCCCACACATCGGACTCCTCTCCCCACGCACATCCGACTCTCCCCCCACACATCGGACTCTCCCCCCCCCCCCCCACTCGACTCCCCCACCACACGGGCTCTCCCCCCCACATCGTACTCCTCTCCGCCCGCACATCGGACTCCTCTCCCCGCGCACATCGGTCTCCTCTCCATGCGCACAATGGACTGATCCCCTCCCCCCTCACATTGGACTCCTCTCCCCGCGCACATCGGACTCCTCTCCCTGCGCACATTGGACTGATCCCCTCCCCCCACACATCGGACTCCGCTCCCCGCGCACATCGGACTCCTCCCCCGCCATCGGAAAACCCTCTCCCCGCGAAAATCGACTCCTCTCCCCGCGCACATTGGACTGATCCCCTCACACAACGGACTCCTCTCCCCGGGCACATTGGACTGATCCCCTCCCCCCACACATCGGACTCCTCTCCCCCCACATCGGACTCCTCTCCCCGCGCACATCGGACTCCTCTCCCCGCGCACATTGGACTGATCCCCTCACACATCGGACTCCTCTCCCCGCGCACATCGGAAATAAACTCCCCCCCACAACGGACCTTCCCCCCCCCACAAAGGGCTCCCCCTCCCCGGGCACATTGGACTGATCCCCTCCCCCCACACATCGACCCTCTCCCCCCACCACGACTCCTCCCCCGCGCACATTGGTCTGATCCCCTCACACATCGGACTCCTCTCCCCGCGCACATCGGACTCTTCCCCCACACATCGGACTCCTCTCCCCGCGCACATCGGACTCCTCTCCCCACGCACATCGGACTCCTCTCCCCATGCACATCAGACTCTTCCCCCACACATCGGGCTCCTCTCCCCCCACATCGGAAACCCCCCCCCCACCATCGGACTCCTCTCCCCGCACCCGGGACAACTTCACTGGGTGATTTATCTAGGAATGCTGCAGCGTTACCATGTAAAACCACAGGGTTAGACCGGGGAACCTCTCTATTTTTGCGCCCGCTTTTAGGCAGTGACAGGTTTTTTCTTTTTAAATCCAGCTCACAAACTGAACTCAACATGGCAGCTTCCTTTTAACAGGCCCAGCAGCTACTCCCTTCTTTCTCACACTGATTGGCTGCAGGCCTTCCCCACTATGTGGTGCTTTAAGCACCCCTGCCCCTATAAAAATGCATAGTCATACGAACCTCTTCTATACCTTTATATAAACATTTATACACACAACATAATACTGTCTCAGATCAGCGCTGATAGATGTTTCTGTATATGTTTAAATCTGTTAATTTTTTGTTTGTTTTTTACTTCCGCTATATTGAGAAGTTGTATCTGAATTATGTATGATTTTTAACATCTTCCATTACAAGACATACACTATAATATACAGTGCAAACAGGCCTGAATTGTGCTGACATATTCCAAAAGTGCTTACATTTGGATTTTGAGGGTGCTTAGTGGTGATGGCTACAAGCCTTTAAAGGGGTTGTCTCACTACATTGATTCATCTTACTTCAGTCCTGTTTTCTTGGTTTCACTTTGAATTCAGGGGTGTGTTTACTGGCTTCTACTAGGCTGGCAGTAGAAGCTTCAAGGTCTGTAGCTATAGCAACCAGTGCTGCAGCCTATCAGATAGATCCAAACAGTTCTGTAGCTATAGCGACCTAAGGACGGATGTGCAGCTCATACATACAAGATTGGCTATCGCAAATAGGTAGGACCAACGTTAATGGACAAATATTGCAAGTACTTGTTTTTTTGCAAGATATTTAAATATAAAAAACAATCCTTGTAGTGAGACAACCCCTTTAAGGACCACAAAACCATTTCACAGCATACGTTTGGATCTGTCTACGAAAAAAGGCAAATTCTTCTCACATCCGTTTACAAAAATAAATGACAGCTGATGTCAGCTCTGCGCCCATCTAGGTCTTTTGTGGTCTCGTCAGGTCAATACTTTATGTTTTATCCCTCCTGATAATACATTGTAATAACCAATATGAACCACAAGGTGGGCCTCAGGCTCAGTCTATGACTATAACATGCAGTGCACTATAATAAAATGTGCCCTAATAGGATTTCTCAAATACAGGATAAGATATGAATAAAAAGATTCACATTTCACTTTTACAAGTCTCTACTGTTGAATGCACATTGGTTAAATCTAATGGGTGCGACTGTGCATGACTTGTTCATTGCATTATATGGATACTTACAGCAGATTGCCTCATTGAGTGTGGAGAGAATGGATTTAATAAATATGTCCTAGAATGATCACACCAAAGCTTACCTTTTATAGATGACCTCTTTGTATTAAGCAGGAAAACCCTCCAGTGAGGCCAGGAGAAGGCATTTTGGTGCATAGTGCAAATGACACCCCTTATCAGTCCCCTCCCTCACCCCCACTTATCCTTCTAAACACCTTGTCCTAACCTGATGCGCTGGGGGCCCCTACCCATCTGGGGAAATAGGAGAAAACACAATTCTGTCATCTTTTTTGGGGGGGAGCAGTACGACAGTATCTTTATTCTGCGGATCACTACAGTTCCGATGAATTTTTAAATTTTGTAAAAAAATGTTTAGTTTGTCTTGCATTCCCATTTTTTGAGACCAACAACTTTTATTTTTTAGTCTATAGACCTGTATGAGGGCTTGATTTTTGTTGTCTGAGGTGTAGTTTTCATTGGTACCAATTTTATATACCTGGAACTTTTTCATTATTTTTTATTCCAATTTGTAAAGAAGGTCAAAGCGTCTAAAAAGAACGCGTTTTGAGCTAGGTATTTTTATGGCAGGGGTTACCTGAATATTGCATTACAAATATTTCTTTATTTTTTTTTTTTTTTTTATTTGTGAAATGGGAAAAGTGGATTTTTTGTTTATATAGTTTTAAATTTCAAACCTTTTTGTTTTACTTGCAATTTTAGTTCCCCTAAGGTACTTGACCACAAGAAGGTGCAATAACTTGTACACTATTCTGTGATACTAATGTGTTTTGCATAATAGTTACACAAAAACCGGTCTTTTCATACACCTGGTGCTCATTGTCTCTTATTGGTCCATGACCGCAAAGGCACTGTAACTAACAGCTGAAAGTTTCTGTTATGGAGCAGGTTCAGCTCCTGAGCCTGCCAAAAAATTCCTTGCTTTCCCCTGCCTGATACCCTGTTTTTCCTTCCCCCCCCTCTCTCCCCTAAAATAAGACCAGCGTCTCATATATTTTTTTGCTCCAAAAAGATTCACTCCATGCTTATTTTCAGGGGATGTCGTTATTTTATCCACAATAACATTAAAGCATGCTACACTAACGTTGTGTGTGTGTATTGTATATATATATATATATATAATATATATATATAGTATATATATCATAAAATATAATATATATATATAATATATAAAATATAGATAATATATGTGTATATATAATAAATATATATATATATATTAAATTTAGAGTCCTCAACCATAGGATATATGTATGTAAAGACATTTTATGGCAATGCAGTGACTTTATCTCAAAGGATTGCAAATGTGAACAATGATGTGACTTGTAGAACTAGAAGTTCCAGCATGCCCTCCCCTAAAAAAGCAGCCATACTGTGAGATGTGTGTGTCAGTGGCATTGCACTGTTCTCCCACCCATCCCTCATCTACTTGTACCTGTCCTCCTCACCTGGGACATCACAGTCACATGACCTCATAGCACAGGTCCTTCATACACTCTGCTACAACAATATTTATCAGGTCTGTTTTCCGGGGTGAGCGGGGGTTGGGAACACTCCTCGTCCCCTCCCTCCCCCCCACCTTTCTCTCTGCCTCTGCCCTCCTTAGGGACACCCCTGGTATGGGGAGCAGGCAGCAATGATTTCTGCTATGTCCCTTATTTTTGGGTGGTGCCTTATATTAGGGAAATCAACAAAATCTCTGCTATGTCCTTATCACATTCGGGTGTTTCTTATTTTTCGGGGAAAACGGTATGGCTTTAAGTGTGCCCCTAAACAGTCACCTAACCACTGCCTTTACCCATCATCCGAACCCCTGATTCCCCTTTATGGAGCTCCCTCAGAAAAGCCAGATGGATAGCAGCTAAGAATAGTGAACTGTTTACCCTATCGTACTTGTTGTTTTTGTAACATCTTTCTATAAGTAGCACTTACAACAATTACTACTTGGACTATTAGTTTAGCTGAGGGGCTCCATGAGACATTAGGTTGGCCCCGAAGTCCCACCCAATAATATAAGCATTAATTGTAGAACTTTTACAAAACATCATAGATTTTTCTCTACTATCCTCCGTCCTTATGCCAAACTCAATCTCATTTGGTTGATGGGCGAGATCTTGCACCAGTGGTCATCTTATCCCATTCTATGTGACACCAGAAAGTGACTTTTACTGAGTTTCTCCTATTAGGAAAGAGGAAGCTGTGCTCTTATCGTCTTCACATTGCCCCACTTGTCTTACTCAACATCCTGAAGCCTCAGCAGAGTGAAACTATGACTTGTGCCTTATTTGAAATGAATAGCAGTTTCACCTATCTAAACAGTTAACCCGCTCCCCACTGTTATACAGCTGTTCTGGTGTTATAAACTTATAAAAACACCAGGAAATATAAAGTAATTAATTTCAGGTCATCAACAAATCAATACATGGATTATAGCTAGAGATGGGCGAACTGATTCTAATGAAGTGGAAATTCGGTTTAGAATTTCAGGAAAACTTCGATTCTGAACAAGTTGAAGTTTGGAGGTGATTCACGG
>JAODAL010023586.1:0-62404 GCA_025379985.1 Phyllomedusa bahiana
GGGTGTAAAAAATTCTTCAGAAACGCTATAACCCGCAGAGCCCCTTCCCTGTCAGTAAGTGAGAGAGTTACTCCCAGCGGCGCGCTCGCTTTATAAAAGTGCGGTGACGTCACAGATCCCGCCGGTCTCTGAATTGGCTTCATCTCTGCACATGTCATGCAGGCTATGCCCTTCTTCCTCCCAGAGTGCTTTGCCCCATGTAACGCCATGTGCTCGCAGCCATTTTATCAATCAAAAGCAAACTTCGTTCAACCGAAGTACCCCAAAGTTCGACTTCGTTCCGAACCGAAGTTTTCCTGAAATTCTAAACGAATTCCACTTCGTTAGAATCGATTCGCCCATCTCTAATCATATTGCATAATGCATTGTGTGCCATATTTTGCAGATAATAAACCTGATGGTGCATGGTGCTATTTCCATGCATATTCTTCAAGAAAAAAAAATATTTGCTGACACATGAAACTAAGCCAGTTCAGTGTGTACTATCAAAAAAGCAAACAAATAAATATATGAGCTTTAGAATTATGGAATACTGGTGTCAAAATGACAAACACTAGGCGGCCTAAATGCAGGTAAAAACCTGGGCGAGTTTTCTATTGAAAAAGAATAGCCGCCCAGGTTTTGTAAGCTGTATACCTGCAACATTGTGCTGGCAATAATAGAACCCTATGCCTTCTACAGCAACAAATAGGAATGAAGCATTTAATGGAAGATCCTGATTTTTTGAGTTGGATTTTTATGAGACAGATGTGAATATTTATACAGTGGTCCCTCAACATACAATATTTATTATATCCAGGACATTTCTTGTATGTTGAAACCATTGTATTTTGAAACCATGAATCTATGGAAAACTGGTGACTGGTTCTAAAGCCCCAAACTGCCACCAATGAAATCAAAACGAAGATTACATGAAATGAAGCAGATAACTAATACAGATAAAGTGTGTCCTTACATATAACAATCAGGTAGAACTGCTGGGAGCTGGAAATCACTTTCTATTTTGAGGACAGATGCTTCTTTGGGTCATGTACTTTATAAACAATGTACCAGAAAAAAAAAGAAAAGGGGGCTCTAACCTGGTGCCCAAAAGAGTCGCTCATCCTGGTTCCTATAAAGTTCAGTACAGAACATGGTACCAACTTCAATATGTTGATGATGAGTGTTGCCGACACCAATCTGCATGTCCTATAAATACAGAGGATATACAAGTACATGATAATTTACTGGCTCAGTGTCTGGGACATTGTATGTTGAAGCCACACTCAATGTCCAATTCAAGACCAATGCATGTTGAAAACATTGCATCCTGAGACGAAGCTGGAGTTGGTTTCTTATTCGGCAGTTTCTTATTCGGGCTGAAGTTGGTTTCTCTATTCAACAGTTTCTTATTCGCTGCAAATTATTTTTTTTTTGTTTCTTAAGAGGTAAAATAGAAAAACTTATCAGTTAATAAATCGTCAATTACAGTGATGTGGACAAGGACAATACCAGTTGTAACATGCTCCGGTAAAACACTAACAGCTGTATAAAATGGGGCTCATCAAAAGCATGAAAAAGTAAAACGTAGATTTAAAGGGTTTAATGGTTTGGCCACTGCTACACACACAGCACTCATTACTAAGAAGGAATCGACACAATCAAATTCAGTTTAATCACAGCCTGGCACAAAGTCGATTCTGGGCCACTAAAACTGGCGATCAAGTGGGCAGTTGGGCACGTTTTTATCACTGATTTGAATGAAGTAAATGGTGTTTTTAAAGGGTTTAAAAGCTTTGGGCAATGATCCAACACTGCATTAATATACGAGGATGCCCAATCCAAATTCAGTTTACTCCAGCTGGCCATGTGTTTCGGCTTAAAACTGGCAATCAAAGTGGGCAATATGGTAGTTTTATTGATTTGAATAAGTACTGGTGTTTCTTAAAGGGATTTAAAATGGCTTTGGGCCAAATGATTCACCATTGCCATCCATACCAATGGAGGGATACCCACTCAAATTCAGTTTACTCCAGCCTGGCCAAAGTGATTCTGGGCACAATAAAAAACTGGCATCATGTGGGCAGACTGGGCATTTTTAACTGATTTGAATAAAGTAATGGTGTTTTTAAAGGGTTAAAAGGCTTTGGACACTTTGTCCCACTCTACCTTATACCAAGGGGATACCCCACATCAATTTCAGTTAAGTTAGTGGCCCAAATTGATTCTGGGTACTAAAACTGGCATCAACGTGGGCAGACGGTCAGTATTCATGTTTGACTAAGTAACTGCTGTTTTTAAGGGGTTTAAAGGCTTTGGGCCACTGACCCACCAGCCTTAATCCAAGAGGGATAACCACATCAAATTCAGTTTATTCAGCTGGCAAGTGATTTCTGGACATTTAAATTGTGCATCAAGTGGGCAGACGGGCAGTTCTTCTTGATATGAATGGGGGAAGTAACTGGTTGTTTTTAATGGTTATATGCTTTGGGCCATGATCCCACACTGCCTTCTCATACAAAGAATGATACCCTCATCAAATTCAGTTAAGTACAGGCCTGGCCCAAAAGTGAATTGAAGGCATTAAATGGATCAAGTGGGCAGACTGGTAAGTATAGTTTTCACTGATTTGCTATAAGAAATAGTGGTTTTTAAAGGGTTAAATGGCTTTGGGCACTGATACCACACTGCCTATTAATACCATAGAGGGTACCCACCATCCAAATTCAGTTTTACTCCAGTGGCAAAGAGAGTATGGGACTAAAAATGCTCAAAATGGGCAGAGGTCAGTTTCAATGATTTGAATAACGTAACTGGTGTTTTTGGTAAAGGGTTAAATGGCTTTGGCACTGATTCCACATGAATCATACCCAAGAGGGATACCCACATCAAATCTGTTTATCCAAGCCGGCCAAAGTGATTCGGCACAAAAACTGCAATCAAAAGTGGGAAGACGGCAGTTTTCACTGATTTGCATAAGTAATGGTGTTTTTTACAGGGTAAACTGGCTTTGGCATATCAACACTCCCTATCATACCTTGAGGGATACCCTCACATCAATTTCAGTTAAGTTTCAGCTGGACCCAAATTGATTTTCTGGGCAATCAAAATCGCATCAATTGGGGAGACGGTCAGTTTATATGACGTTTTGAATAAGTAACTGCTTGTTTTTAAAGTGTTATGGCTTTGGGGACACTGATTCCACACTGTCTTAAATACCATGAGGGATATCCCAAATTCAAATTCAGTTTTATTCAGCCTGGCACCAAGTGATTCTTTACATTTAAAATTGCATCAAAAGTGGGCAGAGAGGCAGTTTTCAATGATTGAATAAGTAACTGGTGTTTTTTCTAAGGGTTAAATGGTTTGGGCCACTGGATCCCACACTGCTTATACCAAGAAGGATTACCCACATCAAATTCAGTTAAGTACAGCTCGGCCAAAGTGAGTATGGGACATAAAACTTGCATCCAAAGTGGGCAGAGGGTCAGTTTCATGTTTGAATAAGTACACTGCTGTTTTTAAAGGGTTAAATGGCTTTGGCCATAATGATCCACACTGCCTTACTACAAGCGGGATACCCAATCAATTCGCTTTACTGGAGCCTGGCCAAAGTGATTCCTCGGTCTTTTTAAACTGGCATCAAAGTGGGGCAGACGGTAAGTTTCAGTGATTTGAATAAGTAAACTGGTGTTTTTTAAAGGGTTACATGGCTTTGGGCCATGAATCCACCGCCACCTTATATAAGAGGATGCAAACAATCTAATTCAGTTAAGTTCAGCCTGGCCCATATTCGATTCTGGGCACTAAAACTGGCTTCTCAAGTGGACAGGAAGGTCAAGTTTTCAATGATTTGAATAAGGAACTGTTTATTTTAAGGGTTAAATGACTTTGGGGCCTTGATCCCACACTGCCTTAATACCAGAGGGATGCCACATCAAATTCAGTTTACCCAGACTGGCCCCATATTGATTCTGGAGCACAAAAACTAGCATCAAAGTGGGCAGAAATCGCAGACGTCAGTTTTGTCACTGATTTCGAATAAGTAACTGGTGTTTTAAGGGTTAAATAGGTTTTGGGACTGGATCACACCTTGTTCCTACAAAGAGGGATACCCAACATCAATCCGATAACTTTCACCTGGCCAAAGTGATTTGGGCATTTATACATGGCATCATGGGCGACGGGCAGTTTTCACTGATCTTGAATAAGTATAAGGTGTTTTTAAGGGATTACAATGGTTTGAGCACTGTTCCCTCGCTGCCTTTCTACCAAGAAGGATTACCCCATCAAAATTCACAGTTAATGTACAGGCCTGGCCAACGTGATTCTTGGGCAGAAAAAGGCATCAACAGTGGGCAGACGGTAAGTTTTCATGATTAGATAAAGTATGGGGTTTTTAAAGGGTATAAATGGTTTGGGCACTGATCCCACACTGCCATTATACAAGAGGGATGCCCAAATCAATTTCAGTTAAGTGCAGATGGCAACAAATTGATTTGGGCACTTAAAATGGCATCAAAGTGGGGAGTACGGTCAGTATTCATGATTCTGAATCAAGTAACTGCTGTTTTTAAAGGGGATTTTAAATGGCTTTGGGCACTTGATCCCCTCACGCCTTAATACACAAGCAGGGATACCCTACACATCAAATTCAGTTCCGCTTCAGCCTGGCCAAAGTGATTTGGAAATTTAAATGGCATCAAAGTGGGCTGAAGACGGGCAGTTTTCCACTGATTTGAAAAAGTAATGGTGTTTTTAAGGGTTAAACTGGCTTTGGGCACACTGATCCCACATTGCCTTCATACCAAGTAGAGATTACCCACATCAAATTCAGTTAAGTACAGCCTGGCCCAAGTGATTCTGGGATTAAAACTGGCTTCAACAGTGGGCAGACGGTCAGTATTTCACTGATTTGAATAAAGTAACTGCAGTTTTTTAAAAGGGTTAAAGGCTTTGGGGCACTGAATCCCACTGCTTTTACTAGCCAAGAGGGATACCCCACCATCACAATTCAGTTTGTTTACTGACAGATGGCCCAAAGGATTCTGGACATTTAAACGGCATCAAAGTGGGCAGACGGTAAGTTTTCATGATTTCGAATAAGGTAATGGTGTTTTTCAAAGGGTTTAAATGGCTTAGGGCCACTGATCCCACACTGCCCTGATCCTAAGAGGGATGCCCCACATCATTTCAGTAAAGTTCAGCCTGGAAATATTGATTTGAGGCACTAAAACTGGCATCAAAGGTGGACAGACGGTCAGTTTTCATGATTTGAATAAGTACTGCTGTTTTTAAAGGGTTAAATGACTTTGGGCATGATCTCACTACTGCCTTAATACAAGGAGGATGCCCAATCAAAATCTCAGCTTTATCAGCCTGGCCCAATATTGATTCTGGCCACTCAAAAATGGCTCATCTAAAGTGGGCAGACGGTAGTTTTCACTGATTTTGAATAAATAACTGGTGTTTTAAAGGCGTTAATTGGCTTTGGGCCACTGATCCCAACTGCCTTCATACCAGGGGATACCACATCAAATTCGTTTACTTCAACTCTGGGCCCAAATAGTGTTCTCTGGGCATTTAAATTGGCATCATAATGGGCGACTGGGCAAGTTTTCACTGATTGAATAAGTAACTGGGTGGTTTTTAAAGGGTTAAATGGCTTTGAGACACACTGATCACACACTGCCTTTTACAAGAAGGATACCCCCACATACAAATTACAGTTAAAGTACAGCAGGCCCAAGTGATTTGGGCATAAACTGGCATCAAATGGGCAGGCCAGTAGTTTTCATTGATTTGAATAAAAGTACATTGCGTGTTATTAAAGGGTTAATGGATTTGGGCCATGTTCACACTGCCATATATACTAAGAGGGCTGCCACATCAATTTCATTAAGTTAGCTGGCCCAAATTGATTTGGGCACTAAAACTGGCATCAACGTGGGCAGTACGGTCAGTATTCACTGATTTGAATATGTAATGCTGGTTTTAAACGGTTAAATGGCTTTGGGCCACTGATCCCACACTGCCTTAATACAAAGAGAGATACCCACATCATATTCAGTTTCACTTAGCCTGGACACAAAGTGATTCTGGACATTTCAATTGGCATCAAAGTGGGCAGAAGGTCAGTTTCACTGATCTTGAATAAGTAAAGGTGTTATTTAAGGTTAAATGGCTTGGGCCACTGCATCCCACCTGCCATCATTCATACAAGAAGGTTCCCCACATATAATTCAGTTAAGTCCAGCTGGCCCAAAGTGCATTGGGGCATTAAAAATGGCATCAACGTGGGCAGACGGTAAGTTTGCAATGCTTTGAATAAGTTAATAGTGTTTTTAATTTGTAAAGGGTTTAAATGGGTTTGGGCACTGATCTAACACTGCCCTTATTATAAGCGGGATGCCAACTCAATGTCATTAAGTTTAGTGGCCCATATTGAGTCTGGGCACTAAATGGCATCAAAGTGGGCAGACGGTCAGTTTTCATTGATTTGAATAAGTAACTGCTGTTTATTAAGGGTTAAATGGCTTTGGTCCACTGATCCAACACTGCCTTATTACAAGAGGGATGCACAAATCAATAATCTAGTTGTATCAGCTGGCCAAGTGTTGATGGGCATCTAAAAACCTGGCATCAAAGTGGGCAGGACGGGCCGTTTCCCTGATTTGATTAAGTAATGCTGTTTTTAAAGGAGTATAAATGGCTTTTGGCCACTGATCCCACACTGCATTATACCAGAAAGTTACCACGTCAAATTCGCTTTACACCGTCCAGACTGTCCCAAGTGATTTGGACATTTTTAAATGGCACTCTAATTGGGCAGATGCAGTTTTAAACTAATTTGAATAATCAAATAGCTGTTTTTAACGGATTATCTGGCTTTGGGCCACCTGATCCCACACTGCTTATACCAAGAGGATTGTCTTTTTATCAACATCAAATTTGTTTACTTCAGCTGGACCAAGGTGATTCTGGGCATTAAAACTGGCATCCACAAGTGGGCAGTTTTAGACGGGCAGTTTTCACTGGTTGGAATAAGTAATGGTGTTTATTCAAAGGGTTACATGACTTTGGCCACTGCAGGGTACATGACATAACCCAAGAGGGGCAAACATCAAAATTAGTTTAGTTTCATATGGCCAAAGAAGTTTAAGATATAACAGCTCATATTAAAGTGCTAAAAGAGGGAGCTCTACAACAGAATGAGAATCCCAGTATCCTTCTAATGGGTTTTTACCTGACTGTTGCAATTAAGGGAACATGGAGCAACACGCCAAAGCCAGGTTTTTGTTCTATTTTGGTCAAACCCATGTTTTACGCCCAGATTATTGTTTGTAACTTGGACTGTCATACACCAAATAGGGGCATTTACACGCGGGACAACCACTTTCGTATGCGCCTAAATATGGTGACTGTGCGGCCACCGTTGCGAAATTCGGTCCTTATTGAGGCGCTCTTAACATATTTTATGCATGCCCTTCTTCTTTTGTGGACGGGCGAGGCGGGCAATACGCCTCGATATGACGGCTTACCATATGATATCATGATATACTATGTTGCGGCGTGTGAAGCAATGCGCCCTTTTTTGATACAATGCGCTATTTTCTGATAAATGTGAATTGTAGGGCTTTAAGCTATTCTATAGCATGTACACCTGACGCCAATTTTTCACTAACGTATCGGACATTCAGGTATTTTACATGATTTAATGCGCCAAAAAATGGCAAGATACGCACTTTTGGACATTTCCGCCCTTAATCGGCAGACGGTTTCATATTACTTGAATTAGGGATATTGTCTGTGTCGAAGATCGTCATAAATTTCTGTTTATTGGATGGTTTAAAGTTTCTTCGCATTGAAAATGATGTGTCTATGATGGGTATGTTAGAAGTCAATGACTCAATTTGTCCCAACAATGCAAATTGTATTTGTCCCCCACAGATATTGTTAGGGTCCAGTTATGACCTGAAGCCAAAAAAAAGTGTGAATCTATCTTCAAGGTTTGTATGATCTAATTAATATTATAATAAAATTCTGGGTTATTTTTTTTACTTAGTGTATTCTGTCTGTATTGTCTGGAGAAACAAGAACTTCCCTGTTGAGAAAATCAGTAGGTGGAAAGGTTGTGACTATCAGCATTTTTTGCTATGGGAACATCGCATTTCCTTTATTAAACCTTAAGGGCGACAATTGTAGCAGACTGAACGGGCTTTAGCCTGTTTTTGCCGTATCCTGCGCCCCCACGTTCCCGAATCCGCTGCTCGGACGCAAGGGATGTGGTCGTTAGGGCAGCATGCACTTTAGATGCTGCCTCACATGAAGGGGTGTGCAATGGGGCGGTCTTGTGGGCGATCGGGGTGGGAGCGGCTGTTCTCGAAAACTCCGAGGCATGTTCGATTGTGAGTCGGCAAAGTGCACGCGCATTGCAGCCTCGCAGTCCGACAGGCCAGACTGGTTGCTTTGGTCTAATGATCCTGGCGGAGGCGAAGTGAAGCGAGACGGAACATGAGAGGACACATAGAAGAAGATCGCAAGGCAATTCGGCGCTACAGTCCGTGGCGGCATGGAGTTGATTGAAAAATGAGTTATTAGATATAAACACATTCTAGAAAAGAGTACAAACCTTAAAAAAAAAAGAAAAAGAAAAAAATCACTTGTCCAAAAATAATCCAGAACGGGCAAACTCAGGACTTGGATTTGGGAATTTGCGGGAAATACAGTTTATTAAAATTCTGTAAGCGCTTCTCATTGGTCGGCAGTGACCCAGTATAACATAATGGGAGACTAGGACAATCAAAATCAAAGGTGGACGATCAATCAAAAAATAAATAATACAGTAAAAATGCAGAGAAAACAGAGCTGAGTTGGCTGAGGCTTGCGGGGATCTTTGGCTATCACGGCTATCAGTAGCGTGAGCTATTGGTCCATGTGGTCAATGGAGAGATGGGGGAATCGAAAAATCACGGTCAGCGCGTGCTGGGCATGGCGTATGAATAAAAAATCATTATCTATTAATGTGTAAAATATTATCTGTTAAAAGAGCTGAACCTTTAGAAAGCATAATCAATCAAATCTAACAATGGTCTGTCGCCAAGGACGGCTCTACTTAAGACATTGGGGTATAGAGAAATTGCCGGGAAAATTACAGTAATTATCAAATACTGTAAGCGCTTTCTATTGGTCGCGCATAAAACAGCAATTCAGATTAGGAGGGACAGTGACATTTATAGCTATGAGATGTATGGACCAATCAACATGAAAGGCAGGACAGTTCACAATACAGTAAAAAAAAGGCAAAAAGAGCGATGGGTTGGACGGACAGTTATGAATCCACCATATATTGAAGTGCGTTATTTTCTGAGTGGAAGGCACAGAAGGGGCGATAGGAAGGTGTGCCCTACAAGTTATTACTGTTCATGGGAATTATTATCTAGGACATTGTGTTTTGGTTGGGGAGAGAGAAGAGGGCTAGTCCGCTTTGCTCAATCAGCGGCTTAGCTAATTCTGCATAGAGTTCTATGGAGGAAAAGATTATGCAGGAGGAGATATGTTTTGTGATGGCTAAATTAAAGAGGCGAGGTTATTTGGGACAATGAGTCAGGAGCGAGATTCTTATGGGATTTCTATGCAATCTACTAATAAAATGTACATGGAGGAAATTAAATGAATACTCCCGAAGTTGTACCGAATTGTGTATAAAATGAACAATAATATGTAACATTATTATTCTATTTTACGGGGGGTAATGAATAAAAAATATATTTTAATTCAATAAATCATTTTTATTCTTATTTCGTATCAAGGATTCACTAGTTAAGGGTGTAATGAAAATAAGAAAAATAAAAAGAATTTATTTGAATTATATTTTTTTTGCTATAATCAGAATGTGAGTGCTCCTACATGCCTTGGAGGTATTTTGCGCGCGACTGCGTCCCGTCCCAAAACGCCACACCAAGCGCCACATCGCCATTGCCTCACCCTTAGTCAGGCGTAATCCTGAAAAGTGGCAAGCGTTGCGCCTCCTACCATCGCATCTGCGTCCGAGCGAGATTGGGGACGGTAGGGGCGCAGACTAGCCAGAAAAAAGGCTGAAACGCCGTTAATTACATGTCGCCTTAATTTTTATAAGAAATGTGCGTGTTCCTGAGAGAATAATGCTGAATGCTCTACAACCTATTCCCAGCTCTGTTTCCAGAAGGTGGAAGTCATTGTTTCTCCAGACAATAAGGACAGATAGAGACTAAGAAAAAAAACTCAGATTTTATTATATATTTCAATTAGATTCATACAAATCCCTTGGAAGATTGTCACACTTTTGTTTTGGCTTTAGGTTCATAATCAAGCCCCAAACACTATCCTGTGGGGGACAAATACCATTGGGCTCAAATTGTAGTCCTTGACTTCTAACATTTCACCAACATAGGACCATCTTTTAATGCAAGAAACATTATCCAATCCATTAACCTGGAATTTATGGACGATCTTTCGGGACACAGAGCATGATATTCAAAGTAAGTAGTAAACGTTCTGCCGATTTGATGTCAACATTCAGGCAAAAAGACCATTGAAGGCGCTGGAGTTCCCGTTATTCTGCTGCAGAGCTCGCTGATTTTAGCACTTTAACTATGAGCTATATATTAGAACTACCTTTGGGCCAGAATGTTTTTAAAACTAAACTAATTTTTGATGCAGGGTCCTCCTTTGGTGTTATGTCAGTGTACATTCAGTGGCCAAGTTTATGTAACCTTGATAACAACCAGTTACTATTCATATTAGTAAACAGGCTGTCTGCCCACTCTAAAGGGACAATGCCCGAAAGGAGGATTTTTGGTTAAAACTAATATTCTGGAAAATGGTATCTTATTATATTTGGATTTTTGTTATTTTGGCAATTAAATATAATATAAATATTTGTCATTCTGTAAAATCTGAGATATATAACTTTTTAGTTACAGCGGGGCAGACTAATCTCATTTTTTAAATTAATCTGTATTGTTCTATATAGTGTATTAAAATAAATGACACAGTGATTGCTTATTGTTCACGAAATAGATTAAGAATATGTTAAGCAGGACAGTTAAATGAAAGATAAATAGTTTTAAACTTTTCTGCCTTGGGTGGGGTTGCGGGCGATATCTTCAACCTGTCAGTAATGTTATTAAAAACAACCAAGTTGCAGAGAAAAAAATCAATGTTTCAATGCTGACTTTCAGAGCTCACAGACAAGTCAGGAACAGCCAAGAAGTCTTACACTAAGACGAAAAAACAAAAAAAAACCCAATTACAAACAAAGCATAGAAAAGCATTTATTGTTGCTTGGAACTGATGGTATTGTAACCCTTATGAAATATTTATTACCCAGAGCGCTTTGGCAGTGAACCAATGTATTTGATGTGGGCATACTTCTTGATATGACAAGATAGTGCTGGGGATCAGCGGCAAAGTAATTTTAACTTTAAAAACACAGTTCTTATTCCAATCAGTGGGAAAAATGCCTGTTGATTTGATGACAGTTTTAGTGCCAGAAATCACTTTGGGGCAGGCTTGGACTTATGCATTAGATGTGGGGCATCTCTTAGTATGGATGGCAGTGTGGGGATTCAGTGGCCCAACGCCAATTTAACCTTTAAAAACATCAAGCTACTTATTAATCATGTGAAAACTGATGTCTGCCCACATTGTTGCGAGTTTTAGTGCCAGAATCACTTGGGCAGGGCTGGAGGTAAACAGGAATTGATGTAAGTGTAGGGTATCCTTTGTATGAAGGCAGTGTGGGATCAAGTGGCCCAAAGCCATTTACCTTTAAAACACCCGTTACTTATTGAAATAATGAAAATGCCGTTGCCCCATTTGATGAGATTTTGTGCCAGAATCACTTTGGGGGTTGGAGTAAATGAGTTTGATGTGGGGCAATCCCTATTGGTATGCTGGCAGTGTTGGGGATAGTGGCCCAAGCATTAATTAACCCTTTAACAAAAAGCAAGTTACTTATTCAAATCAGTGAAAACTGGACCGTTGCCACTTTTGATGCATCTTTAGTGACCGAATCAATTATTGGGCAGGCTGGTAAGCACAAGAACTTGCTGTGGGGCATCGCTCTTGGTATGAAGGGCAGTAGTGGCGATCAGTGGCCAAAGCTATTTATTTAAAAAACACAGGTTACTTATTTCAACATTCAGTGAAACTGCATCTAGCCCAGTTTGATTTGCAGTTTTAATTGCCCCAGAATCACTTTGGGCCAGGCTGGAGTAAACGGAATTTGATGTGGGGCATCCCTCTTAGTATGATGGCAGTGTGGGATCAGTGGCCAAAAGTCAATTAACCCTTGCAAAACACCAATTACGTATTCAAATCAGTGAAACTGCCCATCTGCCCAATTTGATGCCAGTTTTAATGCCCAGAATCACTTTGGGCCAGGCTGGAGTAAACTGAATTTGATGTGGGGCATCCCTCTTAGTATGATGGAAGTCTGACAACAGTGGACCAAAGACATTTAACCCTATATAAACACCACTTACTTATTCAAATCATTGAAAATTGCCCGTCTGCCCAATTTGATGCCAGTTTTAGTGCCCAGAATCACTTTGGGCCAGGCTGGAGTAAACTGATTTTTTTGTGGGTCAACACTATTGGTATGTATCCAGTGTGGGATCAGAGTCCCAAAGCCATTTAACCCTTTAAAAATACCAGTTACTTAGTCAATTCAGTGAAAACTGACCGTCTGCCCACTTAGATGCCAGTTTTAGTGCCCAGAATCACTTTGGGCCAGGCTGAAGTAAACTGAATTTGATGTGGGGTATCCCTCTTGGTATGATGGCAGTGTGGGATCAGTGGCCCAAAGCCATTTAACCCTTTAAAAACACCAGTTACTTATTCAAATCAGTGAAAACTGCCCATCTGCCCACTTTGATGCCAGTTTTAGTGCCCAGAATCAATTTGGGCCAGGCTGGAGTAAACTGAATTTGATGTGGAGCATCCGTCTTGGTATGATGGCAGTGTGGGATCAGTGGCCCAAAGCCATTTAACCCTTTAAATCTTAGTTTTTGTTTTTTGCGTTTATGCCCATTTTATGCCAGCTGTTAGTGTTTACCGGGCTTGTTTCAACTGGTTTGTCCTTGGTTCACATCACTGTATTGACATTTATTAAGCTGATAAGTTTTTCTATTTATTATCCTCTTAAAAAACAAAAAAATATTTTGCAGCGAATAAGAAACTGGTGAATAAGAAACCAACGTCAGCCCGAATAAGAAAGTGTCGAATAAGAAACCACCTTCAGCTTCGTCTTGAGGCCATTATAACTTAAGGGAACACTATACATGGATGATAATTGTATTTTGACTGTGTGTTGTGTGGTCCTGTTCTGTAACTTGTACTAACCTACACATCCAAGACAAAGTGATTGGCTATGTTACAGATGCAGATCTTCTCATTGCATCATGTCTGGACCATGTTATACAATCATAATTTTACATTGAACATGTCTTGCAAAACTGAGCTATTATCTTACAGTGTAAAATGTTAATCATTAGAATTTATTTGGAATATATTTTTTAGAGAATAGAAGACTAAATTAAAACTGTACATTTATTTTTAAGTTGGGTACAAGGAAAAAGCCTTAGCTGTTAAAAAAAGCAAATCCAAGAGAAAATCTCATAAAAGCTCATTTGAAAAAAGTAGCTGAGTCATATAAGGTGATAAATTCCTGTTATATGTTTGGCTTTAAAAGAATGTTTGCATTGGTTGAGATGTGTTTGTATTTAGGTTCACCCTGAATAAATTAGACTTTTTTATGTGCTGCAAAGCTAGAGTCTGGTTTGTAAGTCCTGCTCACATGAAGTCGGCATTTTTCCAAATCACTTTTAGTCGCCATGATTTGACACAAGATGCATTCAAGTAGAAAATATTAACACCCCCAATATTTAAGCGAACGCAAACTATTGGAGATATCTTTTTAAATACCCAAACTAGCATAAGTCTTTATTTTGCTGAATCCTACATTTCTGTTAAACAACTGTTGATTTTGAAATATTTATATTTTGTACCTTGTGGAATTTCTAGTTTATTATGGTATAATAGTATTTGGTGGGCCGTGCTTACAACTTTTACAAGACACCAGAACATATTGTGATTACGGTTGGCTGCGGAAATTTTTTATAAATGAAGAACAGAAAAAATAATATTAAATAAGAGAATGAAATGAAGTTTACATTTTGAAAATCATATTCGGTTTTATTAATAAATGCAGCTCAATGTAATGCTAAATATAAGCATATCCAGACATTTTACTTGGGAGAAGGTGGTTTGATGTAATTTACTTCTGTTCCTGAGTCCTTTCACCTCTAGGCATTGCTGCACTAAGTCCTGAAGCCAACACCCTCCATGGTAGTGAGGACAAAAACCAATGCACACTTTCTCCTGGTGCTTTTGCCATCTAGACTCATTATAGTGGCAATACTCATAGGTGTCAGGGAAAATTACTCTGCCGTGTGTCGCACTATCTCTATATATTCTTGCTTTTGTAAATTGAGTGAGATACTGACAGAAACAAAACTACACGCCAATGCATAAAGGGGTTGTTTCACTACATTGATTCATCTTACCTCAGTCCTGTTTTCTTGGTTTCACTTTGAATTTACTTTACTGTTTACTTTTACTTTACTGACTTTACTGTTTACTGGCTTCCACTACGCTGCAGTAGAAGCCAGGTCTGTAGCTATAGCAACCAGTGCTGGCAGCCTATCAGGATAGATCAAACAGGTCTTTAGCTATAGTGACCTGAGGAGCTGATGCAGCTCATACAAGGGGGTATATCTCAGAATAGGTAGGACACTGTTAATGGACACATATTGCAAAGTGACTTGTTTTTGCGAGTTCTTTAACATAAACAGCAATCCTTGTAGTGAGACAACCCCTTTAAGTATTTAGTCACTTACCAAGCCAACCATATTCCTGTTCTGCACTGATGACGGGCAAACACTTCAGAACATTTGTCTGCATATGGGAGATTCTTTCTAACAGAAGAGTTACTGGTTCAGCTTAAAATCATCAGTCATGTTTCAACAGTCTTAATTGGGTTTGATGTGGCTGTGAGAGTCTCTGCTTCCATTAGGTGACACCAGAAATCAAAATTGGTTGGTTGGTCTGCAACAGGTGGTTTTACATATTTGTTGCACTGCATATATTGACGCTATAAGACAAAATTGTATAGCATTATATAAAAATTGGTCTTTCAGTCCAAAGTTACAAGAGTTTAATAGTGGAATTAGCAATGGTTTATAATAAAAAAAAAAAACTGTGTCTTAGGTAAAGCTAAAGACTTGTGCTGGAGTATGCAGATAGGTCTCATCCCAGAGAACCCATTTAAGTATGTGTTCATATAATTGGTCTCTCAATAGTGCTAATTAACATGCAGCATATTCATATATAAATCCAAATGTTATATAAATTAATATAAATGGTACCTTGACTTAAGAGTGTCTTGAGTTTTTTGAGATAAGAGCAGTCCATTGGTCCATTTTTTGCTTTGAGTGTAGCTTTGCTATGGCTCTAGAGCACCCCGCCGCAGGCGCTATGTAATGCGCCCGAGAGGGGCATGCGGGAGATTTAAAAATGTATGAACAGGGTTGCGCTGATATCGGGCTGAAAAAACGCCACATATCTGGTGCAGCCCCGTTCATACATGTCGTTCTAAATTTCTTTTTAAACAAACTAAATGAGACCATCTATTAACTTTAGAATGCACAAGTCCAACTGTTTAATGTTATGATAATTTTTGCACAACTTGCTGATCTGTAGCAAAGAACTTAATGACAAATGTCCTCCTCCTCATGCTGTTCACATTTTGACATCATGAGACCAAGAGACTGCTATCGATGAGCTGGATGATGCTGCTTCTCTTTTCTTGAGAAATATTCTTTATGGCTGCTCCTTGATTTGAACTAGTGACTTTAAGCTTGGGAATCAACCTAATAAAACACTGAGCTATTAGGGAATGTGGGAACAGGTTGTAATTTGTAGTATACAAGAGAAAAAGATTGTCCCACCACCAGAAGCAAAACAGTAACAATGCAGTTACATGACAAGAATATATAACTAAGCATATGCTAAATAGCTGAAAGTCAAATTTTTGTATGAGATAGTCAAGATGATTGTCTACAAAATGATGGTAGTCTCACATTTAAAGCTGTAGTAGATGGTGAAATATGAACCCTGAAAGTCAGAAGTTTAAAACATTATTACCTTTTTGCTTGTCAGTGTAATATACTACATTGTTATGCTGCTCCCAGTAACTTAGCAGGATTGAGGTATTCATGTACAGTAGTGTTGAGCGATTACGTTGGCTATCGACATCGGGCGATAGTCGATAGTCGGCCACCGTCGATAAGGTTTATCGATAGTGAGCAGTCGATTATGAGCGATGACCATTAAAGTCTATGGGAGAGCAACAACACCTTCATTATTACACCCAAACAAGGCTGGAGAAGCTGAAATTAACGTCCACAACAGTCAAATGGATACCTGCTACATCTTAGGCACAACACTTAGGCTATAAAAGCCACAGAAAAAAAGTCACACACCATTCACTATCCCTGTCTTGTACCACAGCATGACCCTTAAACCTGCATCACCCACAAATTAAAAAGTGCCAGAAGGCAGTATTATTTGAACCATCATTTTACTTGAACTGGACATTGAATATCCCTGTCCTGGAACGCAGCATGAGCCCCAAACCTGCATGACCCCCACATTTAAAAGTGCCGGAAAAAGGAGTCTTTCAACCACCATTTTAGTTGAACTGGACATATACTGTCCCTGTCCTGGGCCACAGTATGACCATTAAACCTGTCTGACCCCCAGATTAAAAAGTGCCGGAAAAAGGAGTCTTTCAACCACCATTTTAGTTGAACTGGACATATACTGTCCCTGTCCTGGGCCACAGTATGACCATTAAACCTGTCTGACCCCCAGATTAAAAAGTGCCGGAAAAAGGAGTCTTTCAACCACCATTTTAGTTGAACTGGACATTGACTAGAACTGTCCTGGACCGCAGTATGACCATTAAACCTGTCTGACCCCCAGATTAAAAAGTGCCGGAAAAAGGAGTCTTTCAACCACCATTTTAGTTGAACTGGACATTGACTATACCTGTCCTGTGCCACAGCATGACCCAGGGCCGGAGTTACAGTGGGTGCGGTGAGAGCCCAGGCTGGCGTCCGTCATCTATTAACACGCAGGTTAAAATGCCCTGATGACGCAGCAACGAAAACTGTTGTGCTGAAGCAGAGTGCGGAAGCGGAAGTGTGAGAACTCCAGCCTTCCTCAGTACACAGTCAAGACCTGGGTAGCGCTTGCCCCTCCGTATGAGTGCGGACCAATTGAGCTTCACTTGGAAATACTGGTGGTTAACGCTCCTGTTCCACCCAGGTGCCCTTTTTCTTGGCATTCTTTTTCTCATTTTACTCAACGTGCTGGAGGAAATTGTCTCTGTACTTTGTTCTCTGTCTGTGCTCCATACTCCATGTCCTCTGAATAACCTACATCTGGTCAAGTTTTCCTGTACCTCCCTTGTACAATTCAGAGGAATTTTTTTACCAGCTATTTTGTACATGCAAGTTTTTTAGTAGTTTAATTCTAGAAAACACATTTTTTAAAATAGGATGGAATCCCACCATGTCTTTGTTTCTCTTTTTTTAATTGTATTAAATGGGTTGTCTCAATACAGGGATTGATAGCTATGTTAAAGATCTTGCAAAAACAAGTCATTTTGAAATATGTGTCTATTAACAGTGTCCTACCTTTCCCGTTTCTGACAGAAACCATCACCCTTAAGCCACTCTGACCATTGTGAAGAACAATGTCTTTTAGAAACAACATCTTTTTATAATGGGCCCCTTATATAGCTGCTTTTCAAACAAAATGCCCCCAAAAATTAAAAGCATGACCCTTGACCATTTTTGACAATTTAAAGAACAAATGTCTGTTAGAAAACAACTTTTTTTTTTATAATAGGACCTGTAGTATATGCATTTTCAAAGCAGCATGACCCAAAAAAATTTATAAAAATGACTTCCCCCATAGTTTAAAAATTGTGAGGGAAATGCCACTTAAACCCACATTTCTGTAAAAAGGACCATATTTTTTCTTACTCACAGCACATACCCCAAAAAAATTTTAAATATGACTTTTCACCACTATTAAAAATGCAAAACTTCTTAAGAAAATGATAAATGGAATACGGGGGTTTTCATGAAACCTTGGTGTCTTTTAAAAGTCTCCCCCCAGCAAAACCCCCAAAAAACTGTTTGGGGAAAAAAAATAAAAATTGCAGAAAAAAATATCTTTTAAAAAAAATTTTTCAAGAGGGCCATTTCGTTTTAAGAGGAATGTAAAGTAACCGCAAAAATCGGGGACCTCGGGAATTTTGGGGGCCCGAACATCATCAGAATCCATGCCCCGATTCATTGAGAAAGTCAAACATCCACATTATCTGTGAAAACCGATGCGTTTGTCTGTAAGACTCCTCCAGCGTGCTGAAGGGCCGCCAGATATACGCTGGGTCTGGCAGCAAAACCCTTTTGGGGTGACGACCACTCGGGGCCCTTTGTCCATTTTTTGGGTACCCGAATCATTTGGGGCCGGAACACATACAAAAACATCGGTGTTTAATGCAGATAGTCGTGCACCAGATCTTAACGACTCTGTTTGGATGTGTGCCCTGCATTTTCTGCGTTGGGAGGTGGGAAAAAAAAGATTGCCATAGGTCACCCATTAGGCCTCTCCACCTTGCCTCTGCGCTGCTACCCTACTTGGGACTCTACTGCTGCACTCGCGATTTTTTTCCACCCTGACATTTGGGGAACGTGAAGCAGACACAACAATGTCTCCATTGAATCAATCAGCATTTTACTCTTTTTTTGGTGGGTGGAAGGAAATGCTGAGTTTTTTTGTACCGGGACCAGGAGGGTGGCCACCCCGTAACTGTTGTTCATTTTGATGGGCCCTTAATGCAGGGTAATTGGGGAAATGGACATTCAAACACTCATGTGAGAGATGGGGCCGCTTTCCCCCAAACCTCTGGGCGAGGGGGACTAGCAAAATGATCTTCCTAAACTTCCCCTCCGCCTCAAAATTTGCGCCAACCTCTTTCCCCGGGAGGGCTCGATAACATCGTTCTTGGAAAACCTTTCCCCCCCTCCTCCTCCCCCTGCCTCCGGCACTTGCTTCAACACAGCCCTGACTTCCCGAAGGGTGCACCCTGAAGGGTATGCGCCACCTTTCACTAGCTCTGGACCCCCCAACCCCTGCCTAATGAAACCGATAAATTGTGAAAATGTCGGCCTTTGGATTTAAAAGAGAAAAGGCTCCTGTCCCCCCATCTGTGTCCGTTTCCCTCCCCCGTCGCTGGGGGGACCGTTTTTTTCAGAGTGTCCAACATCTTCCAAACTAAGATCACCACAATCTCATGCGACAAGGGCATCGTCCGCACTGACCATTTTGTGGCTTCTTTAAACTGGCAAGGATGGTGCAGACTCTTTAAACCTGCCCCCTCTGGGTTTCTCAACACCCCGAGGTCCGCACCGCTGCTTTCAGGCCATGTGTCCCTTCGTACGCGTAATGGAATTTGGCGCTGCTGCCACAAATCGCGGGAGCTGGGGAGGGGGGAAATTTCCCGCGTTTCCACGTAAACAATGAAGGGTTGACGGGGGGGCCGAGCGACCGCTGCAACGCAGCCAGCGGACGAAAGGGTGCGAACGGCGGAATTGCAAATTTTTAACTTCGACCCTTTCCTCACGGGTAGTCCAGACCCAGGTAGCTCTTTAAAAAAATTTCTGGACGACAAGGTTTTCATGACATGGCCAAAAGGGTTGCTCCATTCTACCGACCTTAAGGGCGGCCAGCAGATTTGCCCTTATCGCACACCCCCTTTTCCCTGGCAAAAGGGTTCTTGCACCCACCCAGCCCCGGGGTCCCCGTTGCGGAGAGCCGTCCCAGCTCCTGACCTGTGGTGGACGGTCTAAAGACAGATTAATTTTCAACACGGCCTGGTTTCTCGGGGCACGGAGCCCCCCAGAGGCCCGGGGGAAAAACCCTGCATCACCCCGCGGTTTTTGGAAGAGCGTCGCCGAGCCTGAACCCCGTCACCCCCAGGACATCCCCCAGCTCACCCATGACTGTCACGAGATATAGGGGGCCTTGGCCAGCTTACTATCCTGTGTCGGGGGTCAATGGACTTTTCCCCCCCCCCCCACAAAAACCCCCCAGACAACGCGTTAAATTTTTAGATGACACGTGGCGGCCAGGCGGACAGCTTTTCGGGCAAAGAAATCCCCTGCTCGGCATCGGGTTTTTGGGGGGCAGGAAAGGGGCCCATGATTTTTCGGAACCCATATGTTCCCCAACAAAGGGGGCAACATTCCAGGCCAAAAGCCTGGAAATGCCGCATTCAGCTTTTGCTTTGGGTGGTTTTGGGTAAATGTTTTTTTCTCTCCCCAAAACCGGGAAGACAGAAGGCGGCTGCAAAGACTGGCCGCTGTAGGGCGTGCAGGTCGTCAAACTGGGGGAAGAAGAAAGGGGTAGGAGGGGTCTCTGGGTGTGGTGGTACTGGGCAACGGTGGGGGCTGAAGTGCAGGCTGATCCCTGTCAAAACCTGAAGAAATGGGCACTGAGGAACGTTTTTGGGGGGGGGGGGGGGGCAGAGACAGAGGTGTACAGGGGTTGGAGGCCCGGCTCGGCTGGCCTTTTTTGGCCAAGTGTTGCCTCCATTTCAACTCATGCATTCGCTGCATGTGACAGACATTTTGGGTGGGGGTTACCACCTAAGGTTCTTGCCTCTATTTATGTGTTTACGGCAAAGGCGGCATATCACGCGGTGAATCAGAGGGTTGGGTCAAAAAAAGGCCCAGGATTAAAAGGGGCCCGGACCTTTTTGACGGCGATAATGAGGACAGATTTGCGCTGACCGTGGCTGGCGAATCATATCAGCGGACTTCTGCGCCCCGCCCTCCCCTTTTTGAGCGGAACCCGAACTGACCCCCCCCCCTCGTCTTCCTCCTCTCCAGTGAGAACGCCGCAAGCAAAATCGCTAAAAGCCCACGTTGGATCCGCAATTCGCATCATCACATCAACACAGGACTTCGTCTCCTACATTCTGCATCCAGAGCTCGGGCTACAAGCAAGGGGGACGAAAAGGCTTTGCCGACCCCCGGGGATTTTTGCCATTGACCCTTCCTTTCTCCGCCTCTGATGGCATCATAACTGGCGTCAAGCAAAAAAAAAATCATCCTCTTTGGGCCCTTTTTTGATTTTTTTAAATCCCATCTGACCCCAACCGCTTTTTGTCTCAAAGAGGTCTTCAGAAAAGGATTATCCACAGGGTGGGTAACACGTTTTGACATTTGGGCTTTCATTTTGGACGGATGCTGGGATGCGATGGCACATTTTGGCCGGAGGGGGAAGGACGGGAGGTAAGACTGCGGGAAAGCAGGTTGCTTTAGCCACGAAGGACAGATTGGCACGCGTTCGTTTTTGAATTACAGGGCCCCTGCCCCAGCATGACAGGCCTGACGGTCCGCAACGATGATCCGGGGCAGGGCGTTGTCGCCACATGGAAGGACACCTTCCTCGTACTTCTACCTCCATGCCTACCCCCCCCTTTGCTCGCTTACCACCTAATTTCGCTCATGTTCAGAAAAATGCAAATTTGAGAAGGGAAAGGAAGAGTTTTTTGGGAAAGCTCTTTTTAAAAGACGACAAATCACAGCTAATCTCAAATCCCCCCAAATCAAAAAAAAAATTTCTGGATTCAAAAATAACTGCAAAGTAGATTACAACAACAAAGCTGGCCTGCGCCAAAGTGAAAAAAACGACTGTAATGTATTTGGATAATAAAAAGGATTTTTTGGCACCTATCAATTCACCCGGGTAACTAAAACAATTGCTGGGTCAAATTTAACGCAAGGTCTCTATCAACAATCTGGACTGGGCAAAATGCCAAAAACACATTTTCGTAATGTATTCGGATAAAAAAGGGTTTTTTTGGGACCTATCAATTCCCTGTGGTACTAAAAATTGCAGTATTCACATTTAAAGTGAAGGGGCCTCAAGAAAAAAAGCTTAGGGCACCAAAAAGAAAAAACACGTATCTGTAATGTTTCGGATAATAAAAGGGATTTTTGGCACCTATCAATTCAACCCCGTGGTAACTACACAATGCTGGATTAAAATTAAACTGCAAGGTGGCCATCAACAAATCTGGACAAAAGTCAAAAAACATGTACGTAATGTTTCGGATAAAAAAAAGGTATTTTTGGCACCCCAAACACCTTGGTGACTACAAAATGCGTATTCAAAATTTTAAAGCAAGTAATTATCAACAAGCTGGCCTCCCAAAGGTAAAAAACATGTTCTGAGATGTATTCGGGTAATAAAAGGGATTTTTTGGGACCTATCAAACCTGTGCTGACTTGCTGGGTTCAATTTTAAGTACAAAGTGGGATATATCAACAAAGGGGGAAGGCAAAAATTGAAAATAACACCTATCTGAAATTAACTGATAATAAAAGTGGGAAATTTTTCCCCCTAACAAAGAGCCTGGTTTACTAGAAAAAGATTTAAAACCTATAATTCAGCTGCCCAATATCCAGGAAATTTTCAATAGAAAACTGTTAAATAAAGCTATTGCAATGTCTACACTAAGTCTTGGTGAAACTTATCCCGTATCTTTTTAGAGCTTTTCATTCGTAAAAATAAAATTTTGGGACCTTTCAATCTCCTGTGGTACAAAAATGCTTTATTCAAAAATTTAAGTGCAAGGGGGGAAATTTTCAACAAAAGGGAATGGGGGAAAATTGAAAATGAAAACCTATCTGAAAAGTATACTGAAATAAAAATGGGGTTTTGCATCTAACAAAGAGACCTGCAGTTACAAGAAAAGATGTTATCCATAAGTTCAGGCTGCCCCAAATCCAAAAAACCCAAAGAAAACTGTTAAAAATAAAGCTATTTTCAATGTCACATAAGTCTTGTAACTTTATCCAGTATTCTTTATAGAGCTTTCTGTGTTTCCCGCGGGGAACCCCCCTCCGTCCCCCCCCCCCGTACTTTACAGATAGATGCCCTTTTAAAAATTTCTACCTTATATAAAAATCTTCCAACTCAATCTAACTAAATTGTAAGGATCCACAATAGACAGGGTTTCTCTTAAGAAATATAATAATTTCGCAGCGTTTAACACAACATAGCGCACGCCCATCGCCTGGAGACCTGGGGGAAAACTGAGGGCTGAACAGAAACGCTTTCATTAAAACGAGGTCATATATTTTTCCCGCCCAAACGCAAACCCTACACATCCCATCATGCTCGCACACATCTCACCCTGTCTACTGTAATCTATTTGCTGGCTGCCAAAATTACAGGAAGCCCCGAAAAAGCCATCTTAATAGATGATGCACAGATTTTAACCCAAAATATCGCATGACAAAAAAAAACCAAACACCATAAAACTGTGCCGATTTCAAAATTTTTCGATAATAATTTTGCTCAACACTAAGTACAGTTTTTAGAGACAGCACCATCTATTTGGGGAAAATGAAACAGGGACCAACTCAGTTCTGAAAGGGGTTTCACATTTAACCCTTCCTGACACCGGTCATAATAAAGACTATTTTTTTTTTCTTTACCCTTTCCCAAAGCCTAACTTTTTTTTTTTCCATGTACCCGGCAAAATTAAATTTTTTTATGGGGAAAAAACTCTTTTTTAATGGCCCCCATCGTTTTTTAGAGATGAGCAAAGTGCTCAAAAATTCGAATTGGCTGATTCGCCGTCTTTTTCGTAAAAAATCCTTTCTACCCGAATTTATTTGCTGCAAATTGCTTTTAAATACAGCTATTTCCGGCTTGCAGAGCCTGTATGGTGTTTTTAAACATTGTGCCATGCTCAGATATGCATAGGGAGCTGGTTTGGGATTGAAACAAAAGCTGTGTTTTAGTATGACATGCGATGAAACGCCCTCTTTGAATTGCTTCACACACACTTCCTGGGCATTAGGGGGCAAAACGACCAAAAAAACTGAATTGGGAATTGTAGCCTGACAATGTAATGTCACGCCGCTGGAAAGAACCGGCTGAGGGCCAAAACCACTTTTGCTCAAAGAACACCCCTCCTTTTACACCCCCATCGATGATTCCACAATTAAAAGAACCTGTCGTTAAACGCTGAACCCAGAAGCCCCAAAAAATGGGAGAGGTGTCAGATTAATTTTGGGGTTGACTCCTGATCATTTTGGGCCCTTTTATCGTCATTTTTCCGCTTTCAAACGGTCAAAAATCCATCAATATTCTAAAGCCAAAAACAAACAGGAGTTGATCCAAAACAGAGATGACGAGTAAATGGGACATTTGCATGTTTTCTGTATTTTGTATCCACTGCTGCTTGACTAACTAATCATCAGACAATCCTGATGCAAACAAAGGACCATGTCATACTGGCCTTACGGCTTCTCCGAAGACACAATCGATTGTGTTTCTCCTTTCCATTCCTTCTGACACATGAAAAGAAGGGGAAAACCAAACATAGTGGCAACGTCATAGAGTGGTGGAGGGTGGAAACAGTATTAGGAAACCACAGAGTGGTTGAGTGAGAGAGTGGTCAGTTGGCAGCAGCATGAGTAGGCCCCATAGTGGCACAATGACAAGTTGAGGAGGTGGCAGCATCATGAGTAGACCACAGAGTCGCAAATGACAGATTGTGGACGTGACAGCAACATGAGTAGGCCACAGAGTGGCACAATGACAGATTGTGGAAGCGGCAGCGACATGAGTCGGCCAGAGAGTGGCACAATGACAGATTGTGGAGGTGGCAGAAGCATGAGTAGGCCACAGAATGTCACAATGACACAGTGTGGAGGTGGTGACAGCAACAGCGGCAACATGAGGTCGGAGAGTGTCTGTCCTCCTCAATTGTCTCGGTGTACAGAGCTTGACCGCTCGCAACATAATCCCCCAAGCCACTTTCCACATCGCTACTTGCCCGCCTACTGTAAGAAGCAGTGCATGTATGCCCCACCTCTTTGCTGCCAAGTAGCTGCTGACTATCCTCAATTACTTCGTCCGCTGTATAGTGGCACAAAGCCCACAGCACATAGTAGTTCGCTGGCTGAGGGAACTGAACAGGACAGAGGTGGGTTGAGGACAGGTGAGGGCCCCTGACCTGCTCCCGGGCCATGCCAACTAAAGGTTGTGTCTGACGAACCCACAGACTCTTGGCTGGGATTGTCAGATGTCATCTGGGAGGAAGTGGATGATCTAGTCAACGAATCAAGAACCCTTGGTTTGCTGGTCAGCACACGGCCGCTAGATGACACAGGTAGCTCTGGCCTTGCTGAGTCACCCCTGCTACAACGTCCCCTTACTGTGCTGCAACCTGTGCCTGCTCCAGGAACATTTGTGTCACTGCCACTCGCATGTAAAGGGCCTGACACCTCTCTGACAAACTGTTTTATCAAAAATTTTCAATACAACAAACTATGTTTAATGAGGATGTCTGCATATGATAAATACATTCACTAGATTTGACACAGAATTCCCCATAAAAAGTGGATACATTAACTCTTGGGCACAGAATAAAATACCCTACAGAGTGAACTTGATAGATTTCAGGCGTGTATGAGGCAGAAATACACACCCTGGATTTTACTGAGAATACCCCACAAACAGAGGATAAATTAATTCTTTGACACAGAATAAAGTACCTTACCGAATTAATGTGATAGATTTCAGGCGTGTATGGGGCACAAATACACACCCTAGATTTGACTCAGAATACCCCACAAACAGAGATTAAATGAACTCTTGGACACAGAATAAAATACCCTACAGAATGAACTTGATGAATTTCAGGCCTGTATGGGGCAGAAATACATACACCCTGGATTAGACTCAGAATACCCCAAAAACAGAGGATACATTCACTTTTGGGCACAGATTGCAATATCCCAAAATAAAAAACTCTGGTTCAGGAACAGGTGTATATATGACACACACTTGTGAAGGTCTTTCACCCCAGTAGCTGAAACATCGAAAGTATTTTGCACAGAGTGCAATGTAGTGCTGCTACAGCCAGATGCATGTGCATAGGAGACAAAGTGAGAAGTGTCAGAATTTAAGATGGCTGCCGTATTTATAGGGCTATGATGTCACTAAAGCTGGCTGGCTGCTGATTGGCTGCATGTCTGCCCATGTCATTGACGGTATTCCTTTCATCCTCCCATAGTTCTCTGCCCCATGTCACGCCATGTGCTCGCGGCCATTTTAGCTTCGTTACCACGAATCGCCATGAACTTCGGCTTTGTTCAGAATCAAATTTTCCCTGAAATTCTAAACGAATTCCAATTTGTTAGAATCGATTCGATCATCCCTAATCGTAATATGAATATACTGGGAAACTGAAAAATAATTCTACAAGGGTGAAATGTGAAAAAAAATCTTACTTGTGCCATGTTTGCAGAGGTTTTGTTTCTACAGCATTCACTCTTTGGTATAAATTATGTGTTATTTGCAGTTTGCAGGTTGACAATTTCTACAATAACAAAAACACTGAACAAATGAAGAACAAACCCTGGTTGGAAAATAAGTTATTTTGACAGGAGAAGCAAATAACTATCTGGTAACTAGATTTCACAATAAGGATTGCTTTTTATGTAATGTTTATTTAAGATCATGCAAAAACAAGTCACTTTGAAAAATGTGGCCCTTAGAAGTATCTAGCTAATCTTAGATATCCCATCTTGTATGGGCTGCATCAGCTCCTCTGGTTGCTATAGCTACAGACTTGTTTGATCTATCCTGATAGGCTGCCAGCACTGGTTGCCATAGCTATAGACCTGGCTTCTATCTCAGCCTATTAGAAGTCAGTAAACACGCCCCAAAATTCAAAATGAAACCAAGAAAACAGGATTGAGGTGAGATGAATCAATGTATTGAAACAACCCCTTTAACCTTCACTGTCCAACATCAATATATAGAGCCTCACGGGCGCTGGATAGTCGTCAGTCACATTTGACAGTCACATTTTGTCTATCATAGTTGCAGTCTATCTATGATGTCAATTACAGGCCTCTCATCTTTTTCAGCAGGAGAACTTGCACAACTGGTGGCTGACTTAATACTTTTTTTTCCCCACTGTTAGGATATGTTCACACGGCTTATTGTGGCGTGTATAGTACGTGTCGCAATACGCCGTGTGTTTTGGAACCACGCACTGAGCAGCGCGTAATTCCAAAGCACGGGGGAGGAGGGGAGACGGCCGGGTGCCGGCCCCATAGACAAGCATGGTCAGCGGCGCGTAACGTCGCTAACAATTGACATGTCAATTCTTCCTCCGCGCGTACAATATAATTGTATTGTACGCATGGGGAGACAACGCGTAATCTATAGCTCTCTGTGAGAGCTATGAATTACCGTAATTGCGGTGTGCATTTCACCACATATAAAGCGCAATACATGGCGAAATGAACCTCGAAATACACGGTAATTTAAGCCGTGTGAACATACACTAAGAGGGAGACACAAAACTCATTGATGCGCCTAGGTAGTAAAGGCAAGCTTGTCTGTTCTAATCCCACATGTCTGCAATTGCTAAAAAGTTAATGCTGGATATGATGTTTTAGAACACACAGTGCATTTCAGCTTACTGAATATGGAGCTGCCTGGCTTCAAACTGGTTAAAATGTCCATGATTACAATGCTGATCCATATCAAAAGCATGTGCTACGGTCTTTGGAGCATCAGAAATAGATCGTGAAGCCATAAATAAAGGCTGCATGGTGAATGAATAACATTTTCTTTTACATCACATTGATTCATGGGTAAGTGTACATTTCTTACATAAGGAAGATATGGTATCAGTATGCGCAGCAAAAATTTCTATAATATCCATGGTGGATTTTCCTATGGCACATCTGTGCCTTGTGAAAACACCGTATCTTAAGCCAGGAGTGGCTTAAGCATTTTTTGATCAAAACCTGTGAACTAAGAATATCAAAGTTTTTTCATGTATTGTAGATAGCATAAATGCTTCTTTGGAGGTTTCCATGTATTGTATAGCCCACGCTGTATCTGAACACAAAAAAATACATACAAGGTATAGATATAAAGAAAAAGACTGCAGTAAAATAAATTTGTATTTTATAAAACAAATCATGGTTCCAAACAGAAACTCCAGTGAAGAGGTGCAAATGGATTCGATTTACAATGGATACCTACGGTGCCATGATGACCATTGTTTTGATGGAAAAATATAGAAACATTCTTCCTTATTTCCAATGGAACATGCAACAGAGATTCCGAACAGAACCTCCAATTCTGCAGTAATAATAAAGATAGGTGTCATGGGGGCTGGCGCGGGAGCCGTTGCCCCCCGCGGCCGCCCCCTGCCCGCATGGGGTGTGGCGCGGGTGCCGCGGCCGCCCGCGACCAGCCACATGCTGCCCGGGTCCCGGCGCCTGGTCACCTACCCGTCCACGCTCCTGTGCTTCCTGCTTCTGCCTGTCCCAGCCGCCGTGCGCGCACCCGCTGTCGATTGCCGGCCGCTGGTCCTATATAAGGTACACGCCCCCTGCACTCTCTGCCAGATTGTTGGTGTGCGTTAGTGAGTCTTTATAGAGTTCGGAGTTCCGTTTGATTACCCGTGTACCAGTCCGTTCCGCTACGTTTCCTGACCTTGCCTGTTTGCCGCCTGTCCTGACCCCGACTCCGGATTACGATTCTGTACCACGCATTACCCCGGCCGCCAGCGCAAGCAAGTCACGTCAGGGGTAGCGACCTGGTAGCCTCACGCCGCAGCAAGTCCATCCCGCTTTGCGGCGGGCTCTGGTGAATACCGGGGGCTACTTAGACTCCGTTCCCTGGCGGGGCTTAACTATCATCGCTTGCGGTGGTCCAGCGAATCCACCAACCCGTTGCAGTAAGCAGTAACTATCTGTCGCAATCCAGGTTGTGAACTACTTATAGACGCTGTTATATCATATATTATTGTCATGTTGAATCTTTTTCCTCACTGGGTTAATGGGTGTAGCTACAGTTTATAGGCGCGCTCTCTGAAAACTACATTTTCTGCAACAGCCGCGTCCTTCAAGCTGAGCTGTAGATTCTATATACTATATCCACACCACATTTATATGTTCTGTATATATGTGTGTACCGCCCTCAGTCTCCATTCTACTCTGCAGAGCCGTCCCTCATGGGGGCCGTTCACACGGCTTATTCTGTGACTGATTCCAGCCATACTGCGCACCGTATTTGCGCTGCAGTACGGCTGGAATCCGTCCCAGTCAATACGGTAATCCACAGTTCTCATAGAGAACTATGGATCCCGTCTACTCTCCCCGCTCGGCGAATGCGCTGAGGGGGGAGAAAGTGACATGCACATTATTTACGGCGTGTACGCGCCATGAATAATGAGTGTCTATGGGGCCAGCGAGCTACTGGCCCCCCCGCCCCGCCCCCCCTGCACGGCTGCAGGCATAATTGCGGGGCGAAATCCGTCCCCGCAATTACGTTGGCAATAAGTCGTGTGAACTTTGCCATACCGCAAACCTGTCAGACTGACTAAGCACAGCTCATGCTCAGTTATGTCAGTCAGGCTAATCAGGAAATAACTCACAGAACCTGTCCTACTTCTTGTAGGCCAGTTTTCTGCACAGGAAGAAGCCAGCGGCCATTTTGGTCTTCTATAATGATTACCTAGACAAAACGAGCAGACTTTTCTAATTAAAGATAGTTAGGAATTTTTTCATTAAGACATGTAGTTTATCTATTTATTTTTCTTCTTTTCCCAGAGAACCCCTTTAATATACAAGAAGTGATTTCATTAAATCAATAAAGTCACAAAGCAGCCAGCCGTATTTTATGGCTTAATGCTGCAAGAAAATCAAGGTTTTTGTTCTGTAAGACATTCACTAAATAAAGACCATCTAATAAGTACCTTATATAGTAATGGAGCAGGTCAGTACTAATGAAATCTTCTAACATTATAGGTCATTCCATATTAGCTAGGGATTTTGGTAAATCTGATGCAGACAAATTTATTTTCAGGATATGACAAGAATTTAGAAAGAGTTTAGAAAGCCGACAGTAGAAAATTCATGTTGTGTAGACTACAGCATGGATTTTCTATTGCGGGCTGTGGGAACAGGATTACAGTTCGATTTTTGCGGATTCTAAATATTGAATATGCTTAAATATCTGACTGTAATTCTGTGACGTGTAGACATAGCCTTAGGGACACCATGTGATGGGTAATGTCTTGGAACCAGGTCTTTCTAACCCAAGGGTCCCATAGTAGTCATGTGGCCTGCCTCCACTAAAGATAAGGCATTGGTAAAAGGTTTGAGCCAGTAAAGAAACAATAGCACCAATAGCATTGTTTCTAAAATAGATCTCTTCTCCAGCTTCTAGCTTATCAAATATTTGACATTACTTATATAAAATGTTATGCCAATGTTTTATAAATGTTGCTACCAGAAAGTAGAGTGGATGCAATGCTCTCTTTCATTTATTCATTTAATCCTCTCCGTACTTCCCCACTATGCACACTGTGTACCATAAAAGCAAACAATAGCAATAAGTTACTCTGCTACATAATAAATCAGTAGAGCCAACAAAGGAGTTAAAGTACAAGTGTGTACACTACAGGTTCACATAACATTCCATTATTCTCTCGCTAGTTCCACATGAGCTGCATAACTCATGTGGATAGGGATTAGAGGGATAATATTGTACACACTAATAGGACATGCTTAATCACAAACAAATAATCATTGCTTTGTAAGGTTTCAGGAAATGAGAGGAAATAATGCTGGTGAAAAATATGGTTCTGAGCAAATCTACCTTTTGAAGACATGAAATGATTATGTTCTTAGACTGACTTTATGAAAACCATTGGCCCATTGTGTTCCAATGGATTTTAAAGCCTTAGACACTTTTAAGTTTAAAAGTTAACTTTAAGTAATAACATTTACTGGCCATACTGCAAAGTTGTATTTCCTTTAATTTCCTATGCAATGGAACTGTATCATGAGAATATCAGTGGTCAATTTATTTTGACTGCAAAATACATTTTTAGTAGCTGACCTATGCTAAGCTCAATAAGTGCAATCAGGCTTAGGTTTATTAACACACTGTCAATTAGTTAAAGACTACAAAGGGCAGAAGCAGGAAAATGTAAAACAAGTGCAAAAAGATTATCTTTAAAGTGTATTATTTTAGATGTACATACAAAGGACACATTCAGACATGGATTCTACAGCAGAAATATGCAATGGATTATAGCACAATGCTAGTGAATGGGGTTTTTAACACCCCAGTTTGGTCCACAAAGATAGAGAAATGCATAACAAGTTACAGCTCTTCTCTATACAAATCTTCACTTACAATTACTGCATTAAAAGAAAAACATGAATTGAAATGCCCTGGTTTTCATATAAGAAGATCAGGACCCACCACACATGTTGTATGCTTTAACTATACCTCTATGTTCAATAACCAAACAGTGATACTTGAAAGTTTATTAACCCTTCAGAACTTCAGAAGATTTGCCCTTTACTACATTTGATTTTCCTTTGAGTAAATAAAAAACCAAGTCAAAGAAATAAAAAAAAAAAATTTGATTTGGTAATTCATTTATTGTGGAATATTATCCAGTATCATATCTGTGAGTTGCAAAAGTATATAAAACTTTAGGATTAGCCTTACAATCAGGTGTGACTGGTTTTATTTAAAGATCAGGGATCTACCGATATCTGATCTTTACAACACATTTGTGGATGTACAGTATATTATGGAATTAACCTGAGAACCTCAGGAAAAAAAGTTGCTGATGCTCATCAGACTGGAAAAGATAACAAAACCATATTTAAAGAATTTGAACTCTGCCGATCCATAATCTGGCAGATGGTATACCAATGATGGAACGTCAATACCATTATTACCCTCTTCAGCAGTGGTGGATCAGCAAAGATCATGCCACGAAGAAGGTGTATAACAGTCCACAAAGTCATAGCAACTCATAGCAACTAATGGCCTTTTTAGCATCAGCTAATGTTAATCTTCATGAGTCCAACTGTCACGAGGAGAATAGTGGCTCCTCTGCTCTGGATCACCACTACAGATAAGGTACCCCTGGATCGCTCACTGCAAGGCAGTTTGGACTTTGCTGTGGGAAACTGCCAGGTTGATACCCCTGGCGTGGCCTCTCATTGTGACAGTCGGTGTGCAGCAGGATACTGAAGAAGTAGTCTTGAGGGGCAGTAGGTAGACAGGTGATAAGGTCAGGGCAGGCAGCAGGCAGAACATAGTCAAAGTCAGGGCAAGGGTCAGATACCAAAATAACAGAACGAAACACCAAACAACGCTCAGCAAAGCACACCAATAACTGTCAGGGTGCACAGGGGGAAGTGAAGTAATAAAGGGTCAGTGCTCAGCAATTACCAATCAGTGGTCCACTGGCCCTTTAAATCTCAATGAGCCTCAATAGGGAACAAGTATATGTGTGTCGATCAAAAACGGCAGGCAAGAGTGGAGCAGTAGTGGGGAAAGGTAGGTACTTACGGCCCTGGAGAATGCAGACATGAGTGAGTCCACATCTCGACAGCACCTTAACCCACTTTCTAACGCCCCCCACATCCTTTCGAGATTGCTGAAATTTTTGGACAAGATCAGGAGAAACAAGATTTTTTTTGGTTTCCAGGACCTTTCTTTGGGCCTGAATCCCTTCCAGATGACGAGAAAGAACCACTTCCCTGAATAATTTTTTCTGCCAGGATTTCCTGGACATTCCAACCAAAAAACACTCTGAAGAATACCATTAAAAAACATGTATTTATTGTTATAATGTATAAAAAAGTCAAGTCATAAAAATTACACACGAACACTCAACTGAGTTAAATTGCATAATAAGTAACAAGGGTATAGTATAAGTACATAAAGAAAATACATAGTAGAAAGTCAAATACTAATGTCATCAAGAAACATACTTCACTGTAGGCTGACCAGTATAAGGACAGGAGAGTGCCATCCTGACCACAAACTACCACCAGTTTAAAATAATAAATAAAAACTGGTAAATATTACAAAAGCAATTCAAGAACCGGTTACAAAAATGACGTAAAGCTCAAAACTCAAAAAGCAAAAATCATTTAGACCAGTAGCTTTTAGGTCAAAACACATCTGGTTTCTTTTTGTGCTAGGGGAGAAATAAGAACACTGTCTATTCCCCAAACCTTGAGTAAATCTACACTGTAGTCATGTGCTATTTTAAAGTTTCTCGGAATGAGTTTAAAGTATGCAAGTTCATCAGTACCCCGTGCAGCTATAATTCTCAAAACATGTTCCCTCACTCTTCATTACAGCTCACATGTTGTCAAACCAATGTAGATAAGATTACAAGGACAAGTGGCAAAATATATTATACCAAATGCATTGCAATTGATAATATAGGTGATTCTGTATTAATTGTTCTTTTCTGAATTCCCGAAGATATCCATAGATGATATAGTGAGATATACATTTCCTACACTGTTTGCACCCCCATTTGAGTCCTTTGGTGTTGAAACATTCAAAACGGTTACCCTGATGATGACGTCCAACCAAGAACTCCCTCGGGTTAGGTGTTCGTCTGTAGGTAATAGAAGGCTTTGCAGGCAAGTATCCATGTAGTCCTGCTTCACTTTTCAGGATATCTCCAAATTTTTCCAATGATTTTCTCATCTGGTTCCAACTTGAATTAAATGTGTTAATAAATCTTACCTTATAGTCGGATTCAGCATGCTTTTTTTCTCTTGAATAAATCATCTCTGTTAGATGTTCTCGCCCTTATGTATGCTCTATGTTTATCCATTTTGGAATATCCTATTTCACGGAATCTTCCACTGCCCGTTGGTCAAAAAATTGAAACATAGAGCAAATCCTTTGAATTCTTAAAAACTGACCAACTAAAATATTTAGTATAAAGTAATCGGGATGGAAAGATCTTGCGTGAAGAAGAGAATTAGTTGAAGTCTTCTATCTGAAGAGATCTGATTGAATAAAACCATTGTCATCAACGTGAAATTGCACAAGAAATCAATTGTATGATGTTAAACTGCTGTGAAATCTGGAGATCAAGATTTGTATAGTCAGTGTCGATATTCACCAAAAGGTAGCTCCTTTCAGAAGATAATGCCACTCTTCTGAAGCCACTTGAATAGGCAGTAGCTCTCAATACCCTATGTTCCTTTCTGCAGGAGAAAAGGTTTTTGAGAAAAAAACGCAGCTGATGTTTTTTGCCTTTAAGAGTCTTCTGCAGGAGTACATCTCCAGCCCCTTGGGATGAGGCATCTACCTCTACATTGAGTAAGAACAGGTGCTGTGGCAAAAGCAGCTTTAAATCAGGCAAAGGCTTCTTCCACTTTAGTTGGCCAGAGTTTAGAATTACCATTTTTACTTGGTTAGAGCCACCATAGGTGCCGCCTGGATGGAGAAGTGGGAGATGAATTGGCGGTAGTTGTTCACAAACCCCAGGAAACATTGAATAGCCTGGAGGCCTACAGGTCATGGATAATGAAGAACAACAGCCACCTTTGCAAGATACCTTAGTAGACCTTTAACTGAGACAATATACCCAAGGAAGGGTAGACTGGTCTGCTCGAATACACATTTCTCAAGTTTGGCAGAGAGATGATTGGCTCATAAGCACCTTAGAAACAGTTCACACTGAGTCTTAAAATCGGGAGAGAAGACCAGGATGTCATCAAGATAGACTATGACACAGATGTAAAAGAGGTCTCAGAAGGTCTCATTGACAAAGTCTTGAAAGACGACTGGAGTATTGCAGAGACTAAATGCCATCACAAGGTAATTGACGTGCCCATCATGAGTATTGAAGGCGGTCTTCCATTCATTGTCTTTGCAGATACAAAAAAGATTATAGGCTTCTTGCAAGTCCAGTTTGTAGACTATCCTGACTCCACGTAATTGATCTAAGAGCTCGGAGATCAAGGGAAAAATTCCTAAAACAATAATCTTTAATAGATATGCATTAAAATAATTATCCTTTATACATAAAAATGGCCTCACACATATAGCCACTATACAAATATGCAACTGTATATGTATAAAGTACCCGGTGTATATCAGTACCTAAATACAAAAGCAAGTGGACAATGTCTAGCTAATCACAGCAAAAAAAGACATTGTACCAAATACCTATTAGCAGGGAGAAGTGCCCCTATAAGAGGGAGGAAAATATAGTCAAAAATGTGGTCAAAAACTCACGGTTCTGAAGACCTTGTCACAGTAGACTCCGTTGCCCCATTGGACCAGTATATACCATATAATAGAAAAAGCACTATCGCTATCACTATACTAGTCCTATCCAGATAGAGCACTCGCCCCGAAAAGGGCGACCCCACCTCTCGGCGACTTACCCTAACTAACTAAATTATACAGTAACAAACATAAAGAACACAGACATAAGTCCCGACGCGTTTCCCCAAGATATGGTTCATCAGGGGATAATAATTATACATCTGTGATGAGAGATGATGATGGTCCAAGTGATGGCATGATGAGGCCATAAGTAAGTGCCAGACAGTATATCACTTATATACCCACCCCTATTAACCAAATAAACTACTCAGCCAATCCAATGCCACTTTACTCACCAATGATACAGGAGCAAAGTCCTTGCACATGCTCAATAGCAAAACAAAGACGCCAAACACCACATGTTCCGCACGCCTCCCGTTCCGCCAAACCGGAAGTGACAAACCGGAAGTGGCAAACCGGAAGTGGCAAAACGAAAGTAATTCACAGCACGTGCGCCCCAGATAGGAACTAGACTGGCGGAACGAGTGCAAATGCGCACGCGCCCCGGTCCCCGCCGCGCAACTAGCAAAACAGTGCACACGCGCCCCATAAACAAGGGCGCACTCGGGCGCCCCAACTATACAGATAATACGTTGGACACAATAGCATAATGGTGACCCAAGTAACAGGAGGCTTATCATCAAGACTCAATATCGAGTACACAAGGTTACGTTAAATAATCCAATGGATATAAACTACCAATAGTTAAGGCTAAGTAAAATTAAGTTATGGGCAGTAAGAAAAAAAAGATATAGAAATATTATATACTCTGACAGTATTGATAATAAAGAGACTATACCCAACACATGGTATGATATTCTCAACTGATTACCCTATCAACAGAATCCAAAGAAAAGGACCAAGAAAACAAAACAAAAAAAAAACTGAAATTATGAAAAATATTATAAAAACAGCCAAATTGCAGGTTTTCGTTAAGACCATCAGGGGTCGTAGTATGTAATCTGAAAATCCACTCGGTTTCTTTTTTAAGCAGTCTTGTATCCCAATCACCCCTCGAGGTGATTTCCTCACGACCTCAATGATCGAAATTTCAGGTGTGTTGGATCATTATTATGACATTCACATACATGTCGAGCTATCGGTGTATCTCTCCTATGCCTAATGTCCCCTAGATGCTCGCCAACTCGTCTTCTAAATTGTCTCTTAGTCTTTCCAACATATCCTAACGGGCAAGTACAACTGCATAAATAAATGACTCCTTCACTCTTACAGTTGGAAAAAATCTCTCTTCACAAATGTACGATCTGATTTAAAATCAGTGAAAGTCTTTGACTGCTCAATAAATGGACATGCCACACAGTTGTCCCCACACCGAAAGGTACCTAGTGGTTGTCGATCTAACCAGGTCCCTATTTTTTTAGGTGGAGTATATAAACTATGCACCAGTCTATCCCTCAATGATCTTCCTTTCCTGAATGTAATCTGAGGAAAATCAGGGAGGACATCTTTTAAATCCTGATCTGACCTCAAGATACCCCAGTATCTAGAAATACAGTCTCTCGCTAATTCGTGGCCCTGATCAAAGTTTGCCACGATCCGCATAGTTTGATTTGTGGGGGAACTTGCTGTTCTGTCCACACCATTGAGCAGTCTCGATCTATCACTTTCAAGTGCCTTGACAAATGCCTCATCAATGACTTTTTCGGGATAACCCCGATCCACAAACCGTTTTTTAAGGTCCCTTGCTTGGAAAAATTAGTCTCCTTTCCTGGAGCAGTTTCTCCGAACTCGGAGAAACTGCCCCTTTGGTATACCCCTTTTTAAGGGTCTAGGATGGTAACTCTCCCACCGGAGGAGATTTTTAGTCGCGGTTGGTTTCTGAAAGGTTTTTTGTATGTAGATTGCCAGATTTATCTTTAATGATATAAAGATCCAAAAAAGGAAGGCACACGTCATCAATATCTGAAGTGAATTTCATGCCGACATTATTAATATTGAGACTTTTCACAAAGTCATCAAACGCCTCTGTCGTCCCATTCCACAAAATTAGGATATCGTCAATATACCTACCCCAAAACAGGATATTGTCCGTATGGGGTAGGTCATTGTCACTAAACACAATGGTAGCCTCCCACCAGCCCAGGAATAAATTTGCGTACGAGGGAGCACACGGGCTCCCCATAGCAGTACCCCTGAGCTGGTGGAAGATCTTACCATTAAAAATGAAAAAATTGTGTTCAAGGACGAAACGAAGCAGCTGTAGGACAAGTTGATTATGCTCTCTAAGATATATACCTCTAATAGAGAGGAAATACTCTACAGCACGCACCCCACAATCATGCGGGATGCTGCTATAGAGAGCCTCTACATCAATGGAGGCGAGCTTAGTGTGTCCCTCAACTGTCAGTCCATCCAATCTTCTCAACAAATCAGGAGTGTCCTTGATGAATGACGGCAAAGCATACACAAATTCTTTCAGGATGTTATCAATATAAATGCTGACATTCTGAGACAAGGAATCCACACCTGACACTATTGGGCGTCCTTTTAATGGAGTCATACCCTTATGTATCTTAGGTAGGGCATAAAAACAAGGGATAACCGGATGTTTAGGTATCATAAATTTACTCTCATTAGCTGAGATCAACCCTCTGTCAAGGGCCTGTATCAAAATTTCTTCTAGCTCCCGACAGAAGGAAGGTGTAGGATCACATGTGAGAATAGAATAGCATGAGCGATCATTCAAAATATCGCTACATATGCTAATTATTACTTAGTAATGATCCAACACTACTAGATTTCGCCCTTATCCGATGGCTTACAGATAATGCTGTCATCAATTTCCAGATCTCTAAGTGCCTTAAGTTGGGAATACGTAAGATTATGTTTAGATGTACCCACTCTCAATTTCTCCAAGTCCTGACTGACAAGTTTTAAAAACATGTTTTTGTGAGATGTTTTGAACAAAATACAGCAATCTTGGTAGTGTTTTTTATTTTTATTTTTTATAGCGGTCACTGTATGGTATATATGACATGGTAGCTTTACTCAGCCGGTCAATACGATTACACCGATACCCAATTTGTATATTTTTTTATGTTTTACTGCTTTTATACAATAAAAACACTTTTATTCAAACAGGAAAATACGTTTTTGCATCACCATAGTTTGAGAGCCATAACTTTTAAATTTTTCTGTGCTTGGAGCTGTGTAGGGACTTGTTTTTTGCGAGAGGAGTTGACGTTTTTATTAGTATCATTTTTGGGGGGACAAGGCTTTTTGATTGCTTTTAAATCCATTTTTTGGAGGCCAGGGTGAAGAAAATACTGCAATCCTAGTAGTGTTTTTTATTTTTATTTTTAACAGGGCTCACCGTGCAGTATCCGTGATAAGTTAGCTTTACTCTTTGGGTCGCTACGATTATGGCGATACCCTATTTATATAGTTTTTTTTATGTTGAAGCACTTTAAAAAAAAAGAAAAGTGTTTTTAGTGTGTAAAACAATATTTATGCATCGCTATCTTCTGAGAGCTATACATTTTTTATTTTTCCGTATACAGAGCTGTATAAGGACTTTTTTTTGCGGGATGAACTGACATTTTAATTGGTACAACTTTGGAGTTTATAGGAGTTTTTGATCGCTTTTTATTCCATTTTATGTGCTGCGGGATGAACAATAATCTTAATTCTGTGATTGTTTTTTTGTTTTTTTTTTACGGCGTTCACCGTACGGGTTAATTAACATGACAGATTTATAGGGCAGGTCATTACGCACGCGGCGATACCAAATATGGGTACTTTATTTATTTTTGATCTTTTTTGGGGCGATTGGCGTTTGTAAAGGGGAAAAGGGCGGTGTACGTATTTTTATTTTATTTTTCGTGTTTGTGTTTTACTTGTTTTTCACTTTTTTTACTTTTTTTCACTTTTTCACATTTTTATTTTACTTTTCCCCATAGGGGATTTGAATGAGAGATCTTTAGATCTCTCATTCAATAGGAATCAGTGCATAGCTTGTTGCTATGACTGGTTCCTATGACAACTGTCAGTCACGATGCCGGGTCATGCCCACAGGGCACGGCCGGGCGTCGTGACGTCACAGACAACCCGGAAGGCATTCTCTGCCCTCCGTGGTGTCTGTAAGGAGGCAGGAGCTGCACGGATCGCCCGATCCGTGCGCTGCTGCCGCCGACAGAGACGCAGGAGGAGCGATCTCCTCCTGCGTCTCTCTTAGTTATTGCGACCGGATTGTCGCGATAATTACGGGGTTATCCGCCCCCCCCCCCGGAGCGATCCGGGGTCGGGGCCGATGGTGCGGGATGTCAGCTGTAATATACAGCTGACACCCCGCGCCGATCGCGCGAACTCTGCTTTAGAGTTCGCGCGATCCTCAGGACGTATCCATACGTCCAGGTGCGTTAACCCCCAAACGACCTGGACGTATGGATACGCCCAAGGTCGTTAAGGGGTTAAAAAAGAAACGAGTGGGTTTTCAGATTACATACTACGCCCCCGGATGGCCTTACCGAAAACCTGCAATTGGCTGATTTTTATAATAAATTTCATAATTTCATTTTTTATTTTTTTTTGTTTTGTTTTCTTGGTCCTTTTCTTTGGATTCTGTTGATAGGGTAATCAATTGAGAATATCATACAATGTGTTGGGTATAGTCTCTTTATTATCAATACTGTCAGAGTATATAATATTTCTATATCTTTTTTGTGTTACTGCCCATCACTTTATTTTACTTAGCCTTAACTATTGGTAGCTTAAATCCATTGGATTATTTAACGTAACCTTGTGTACTCGATATTGAGTTTTGATGATAAGCCTCCTGTTACTTGGGTCACCATTATGCTATTGTGTCCAACGTATTATCTGTATAGTTGGGGCGCCCGAGTGCGCCCTTGTTTATGGGGCGCGTGTGCACTGTTTTGCTAGTTGTGCGGCGGGGACCGGGGCGCGTGCGCATTTGCACTCATTCCGCCAGTCTAGTTCTTATCTGGGGCGCACGTGCTGCGAATTATTTTCGTTTTGTCACTTCCGGTTTGTCACTTCCGGTTTGGCGGAACGGGAGGCGTGCGGAACATGTGGTGTTTGGCGTCTTTGTTTTGCTATTGAGCATGTGCAAGGACTTTGCTCCTGTATCATTGGTGAGTAAAGTGGCATTGGATTGGCTGAGTAGTTTATTTGGTTAATAGGGGTGGGTATATAAATTATATACTGTCTGGCACTTACTTATGGCCTCATCATGCCATCACTTGGACCATCATCATCTCTCATCATAGATGTATAATTATTATCCCCTGATGAACCATATCTTGGGGAAACGCGTCGGGACTTATGTCTGTGTTCTTTATGTTTGTTACTGTATAATTTAGTTAGTTAGGGTAAGTCGCCGAGAGGTGGGGTCGCCCTTTTCGGGGCGAGTGCTCTATCTGGATAGGACTAGTATAGTGATAGCGATAGTGCTTTTTCTATTATATGGTATATACTGGTCCAATGGGGCAACGGAGTCTACTGTGACAAGGTCTTCAGAGTTTTTGACCACATTTTTGACCATATTTTCCTCCCTCTTATAGGGGCACTTCTCCCTGCTAATAGGTATTTGGTACAATGTCTTTTTTGCTGTGATTAGCTAGACATTGTCCACTTGCTTTTGTATTTAGGTACTGATATACACCGGGTACTTTATACATATACAGTTGCATATTTGTATAGTGGCTATATGTGTGAGGCCATTTTTATGTATAAAGGATAATTATTTTAATGCATATCTATTAAAGATTATTGTTTTAGGAATTTTTCTTTTGATCTGTGAGACGGTTGTCTATATTCCTATTATTATCTCTTTTTTCTGTGAGTTGCTCGGAGATCAAGGGTAACGGATAGTGGTTCTTGACAGTAATTGTTAAAACCCCAGTACTCGATGCAGAGTAGGGATGAGCGATTGTGTCATCAATCGTTATCGAGTCGATAGTCGGCAATTATCATAACGATAGTCGATAGCCGATAGTAGATTATGAGCGATGACCATTAAAGTCTATGGGAGAGGAACAACACCTTCATTCTCACACCCAAACAGGTGAGGAAAAACTGGAATTAACATCCACAACAGTAAACTGGATATGTGCTACATCTTAGGCAAGACCATTTGGCTATATAAGTCGCAGAAAAAAATTCATAGGCTAAAATAATTCATTGTGTTCAATCGCTAACCGAAAACATGAAGACGCCATAGCCACAGCAGGTACAATGGTAGCAGCTGCAAAGGGGCCCCTTTAACACAAACACCGATATTGGAAATGGCACGTGGAAACTGACGCAATTTACTCGGAAATATGTATAACTCAATTTGCCTACAAGTGAGCGCTTTGCGCCAAACAGATGCACTAAGTTCAATAGAACGATTGAAATGTTATATGGATTTAATATGTCAGTCTTCGCACCACTGACAACAGGCGCAATTTACTAGGAAATATGTATGACACAATTGAACTCTTTGCACCAAACAGAGGCACGGACTTCAATAGAACTATTTAAAAGTTATAGGGATATGTTATGCCGGTTTTGAGAACACTGACATGCAGTGATTGCAATAGAACTGGAAAAACAAAAGGGACAATTTTACCTCCTGTCAGGGGTCTGCTGGCCAAAAAGTGGTAAAACACATTGCTTTTTCAATTCAAGGTCACAGAACTTACTGGGCTACACAATATTACCCTTCCTTTCCAAAGCCTCTCCTCCTACCGCTCCCCCCTCCCCCCAGTCCTTCTGCAGCTGCACATACCAGTAGATATCTTTAAAACTTTCTCTAACTAAATAAGAAGTGAAATTATCTAATCTAACTATATTCTAAGCTACAGCTAGGTGGATGGTTTTGTGTATTAGAAAAGACTTTCTTTCTGAGCTGTTAGAACAGCTATTGGTTTAGACGCCGAGACATCCTGCTGTGAAGTGACGTAGCCAGAGAATAAGCTGAACAGGAACTGCAGTTGCATAGATAAAACAAGGTCACGTGATTTTTGCTGCCAATGAGATCCATACACTGCCAAGTGGTGTCGTCGTACATCCTCCTCACCCCCCTCTATCCTCTGAGCTTATTGGCTGGCCGCCAAAATGACAGGAAATGCTGAAAAAGGCGCGATAGTAAAAGATTATCTATAAAATTGTCACCTAAACTATCACGTGATTGGAAATTTCAGATAAGCCTAAAAACCATGCCGATTTCAACTTTTGTCAATAATATCGCTCATCCCTAATGCAGAGGTGAACATAACCATCCTTCTTCTCTATGAAGAAAAACCCTTCACCAGCAGGAGAGGATGACTTGTGGATAAAATTTTTTTGCAGATTTTCTTTGATATAGGTAGACATAGCCTGAGTTTCTGTCATGGATAGAGGATACGCTCTACCATGAGGAGGCGTTGTGCCATGGAAAAGGTCTATCGGAAAGTCATAGCCCTGATGTGGAGGAAGCATCTCTGCTTTCTTCTTACTGAAGACATCTGCAAATTCTTGATACGAGGGTGGAGAACCCAGAAGCAGTTTCAAGGGTTCAGTGGAGAAGCGTTTCGCACCAAGCAAAGTGGCGTGAGACACCAGAAGTAGGACTGTTTCCCCCAGTTAGTGTCTTCACCCATTTGCCAGTCAAGTATGAGAGCCTGATGCTGCCACCATGGTAGGCCCAGGAGTACTGCAGAAGTGTAATGCAGAATCACAAGGAATAGGATCTTCTCCTTATGGGATGCCCCAACCTGAAGCCTCAGAGGTACACTATGATACTGGATAAAGTCCCTTAGACATTCTCAATTAATGGAAGAGATTTTCAAAGGTTTATCAGGATAAATCACTGAAAGACAAAATCTGGAGATCATCAAAGAAGTAATGAAACCAGAACCAGAGTCCTTGAAGGCTGAGACTTGAAAGTTTACACTGTATGGCAAAAGAGTGTGCCTGGCATTTTCACGTAGGATCGCCAATCCTGTGAAGCCTAGGCACTGAAGTTTTCCCAGAATAAACAGACAGTCCTTCAGGAAGTGAGCTGGGCTGCCGCTATAACAGCAGAGATTCTGGTGATGTCTGCGAATGTGTTCTTCCTTGGACAAATGGGGTCTCTTAAATTGTATGAGCTCAACATGAGGAACCATAGGTGAAGACAAAAGAGGCTTGTGAAGACTGGTGAAGACTGGTGCTAGTCGAGGAAGTCAGTGGGGCTGGAAGGATTCTCTTTGTTGGTGAAGCTCCAGTTACCTTTCGGGGAAACAATTGTCTATCCTACTGGCAAGACAAATGAGATCATCCACAGAGGTTGAGAGTCTCAGTCAACTCATCTTTAATAGGGATGAGCGATATTATCGACAAAAGTTGAAATCGGCACGGTTTTTAGGCTTATCTGAAGTTTTCAATCACGCGATAGTTTAGATGACAATCTTACAGATAATCTATTACTATCGCGCCATTTTCAGCGTTTCCTTTCATTTTGGCAGCCAGCCAATCAGCTCCGAGGATAGAGTGGGGTGAGGAGGATGTACAATGTCACCACTTTGCGGTGTTTGGGTCTCATTGGCTGCAAAAATCACGTGACCTCGTTTTATCTATGCAACTGCATTTCCTGTTTGAGCTCATTCTCTGTCTATGCCACTTCACAGAAGGACGTGTCCGTCTGCATTTAAACCAATAGCTGTTCTAATACAAGAAACCATCCACCTACTACAGCTTAGAAGAGAGTTAGATTACAGAATTTCACTTTAGTTAGAGAAAGTTTTAATGATATCTACTGGTGTGTATAGCCACGGGGCTGCGGGGAGGGGAGAGGGTCGGCAGCAGAAGAGGCTTTTGAAAGGAAGGGAGATTTTTTGCAGCTCAGTGTGTTCTATGATCTTGAATTTAAAAAGAATTGTTTTTTACCACTTTTTTGGCCAGCAGACCTCTGATAGGAGGTGAACTTGTCCCTGTTTTTTCAGTTCTATTGCAATCACTGCATGTCAGTGTTCCCAAAAACCGGCATAACTTATCCCTATAATTTTTAAATAGGAAACCTCTAAAGAAGCATTTATGCTATCTGCAATACATGAAAAAAACTTTGAGATTCTTAGTTCACATGTTTTGATCAAAAAATGTTTAGGCCACCCCCGGCTTACAACGGGATCTCAAGGCGGGTGGTCCTACTCTATTTTTACCTCTCATTTGAGTCCACTTCAGACTTCTCATTTGGGTCAACAGACCTCCATAATACAGAGAGAAAAAGAAAAAAAGCACCAACATTAAAAGCATACTGCACTGATCTAACAAACTGGCAATGGATCCCACCAAGGTGCCTCTGTCAGATGTCCAGTACCTCGCAGTCAAAGTGACTTGTCAAGGCCATCGACATGTGCAACTTCTTGAGATACTACAGGCAATAGCTTTCCGTCTCCTGATGCCACCACCTCCAGCAGGCACTGCTAGCCCTGCATCTGTCACTGTTTCCACACAATGATGGGAACCCCAAGGCTTGCTGAGGTTTCTTAAATCAGTGTACTATTCACTTTGAAATGATGGCGCATAAGTTCTCCACAGACCTTGCCATGGTGGCCTTTATTATTAGTTGCTGTACAGCAAAGCTCTGGCATGACCCACACTTCTCTGGGAGCGATGGCATCCATTAACAGTCAAGCTGTTTGGTTTCATCTGACCACATGACATTCTCCAAATACTCTTCTGGATCATCCAAATTCTCTCTAGCACAAACTTTAGGCGGGCCCGGACATGTACTGACTTAAGCAGGGAGACACATCAGGCACTACAGGATCTGAGTCCCTGGTGGCGTAATGTGTTACTGATGGTAGCCTTTGTTATGTTGGTCCCAGCTCACTGCAGGTCATTCACTAGGTCCCCTCTGTGGTTCTGGGATTTTTGCTCACCATTCTTGTGATCATTTTGACCCCACGGTGTGAGATCTTGTGTGGAGTCCCAGATCGAGTGAGATTATCAGATCAAGCTGCTTGCCTATTGCAGATTCAGTCTTCCCAGCCTGGTGCAGGGCTACAATTTTGGTCTTCACCATAGTGGAGTTTGGAGTATGACTGTTTGAGGTTGTGGACAGGTGTCTTTTATAATAATAACAAGTTCAAACAGGTGCCATTGATACAGGTAATGAGTGGAGGACAGAGGAGCCTCTTAAAGAAGATGTTACAGGTCTGTGAGAGCCAGAAATCTTACTTGTTTGTAGGTGACCAAATACTTATTTTCCACCATAATTTGCAAATAAATTCTTACCAATCAGACAATGTGATTTTTGGGATTTGTTTTCTCATTTTGTCTCTCATAGTTGAGGTCTACTTATGATGTCAATTACAGTCCTCTTTCCTCTTTTTAAGTGGGAGAACTTGCACAATTGGTGGCTGACTAAATACTTTTTTTCCCCACTGTATCTAGATTGCCAGTTATACAGTTAGGCGTGGAGCACTGTGCAAAAAAAATATTGGCCAAAATATCAACTAATACCTCAAGTTTGATATTTTTCCAGTATGTAGTTTTGCCCTGTAATACTGGCTGAGGTTGTCAGTATTTTGTGTTGGGCACTTGGATTATGCTGGGCAACCTGCTCAACTGAATGGTATGGTCATCAATTGGTTGTAAGCTAGCATGGTGCACCCCACTTAACTTTGTAACTGGCACTCTATATAAGCCTTATCTATGTACAATTGTAATGCTAGCAATCACCCTCCTCATGAATAGTAGGAGTGTGAGTGGTTGTTTATCATTATTTTTGTACTTGTGCAATCTCCCCAGTGTGGTACTCTGGCTTTTCTGTATACTGGTGTGAGCTAGTTTTTAACCAATGTGCAGGTTTTTTTTACTAAGCAATTGGCTCCTTCATGGATAGTAGATATGTGAGCAATTGTTCATCAGTATTCTGTACCTGCACAACGTATCCAATGTAGCACTGGGGCTTTAATTGCTTCTTACTGGGAATGTTTATGATAAAAAGGCAATTCTGCTATGATTTTTATTTTTTGCAGTGTTCACTGTATGAATTAACATAATTTTATAGAGATGGAATTCTTCCTGATGCGACAAAACCTATTATGTGTGATTTTAAAAAAAAAAAAGTTTTACTTTATTGGGTAATCAGTGGGTTTTGGTTTATTTTTCAATTGTTTAAAAAAATTGTTTCAATATTTATCATTTGTAATTGTTTCCAGATGGCTTGATAAGGGACTGTAGCTGCTGTAAACTAATAAAATGTGCCTGTTTGTATCTAGAACATCTTGGGCGACATGTATGTATGGGGCTGCACCAAAAGTCTGGCGTCTTTTCAGCCCGAAAACTAGACCGTTTGCTCTATTTCTAAACAGGCATGCTCCCATATCAGACACATTATAAAGCGCTTGTGGCACTTTGTAATGCGCCTGAGATCGGGGGTGTGCTGGAGGCGTGTCACACTACAACCATAGTAACCAAACATTTATAGATTTAGTACAGCAAATCCAGGCGCATTACTGCTGGAACAGGTATACAACTTTAAAAGTGGATTACCTGAGCCAGAAGTGTCGTTTGTAGCTAGAAAGCACTAAATCTATGACTCACAGTAGAACAGATTAATAGACGCATTCAGACGCATTCTACGCTACAAATGCACGCAAAAAAATGGCGCCTTGACATCAAAAATCATACAAGTCACCTCTTGTGTGGTATTCTGGTGCATGTAGTTCCACAGCAGCTGCCTAAAGTACCAGCATTCCACACCAGCCATCTTTCAAGCAGCTAAATTTTTTAGGAACAAAATGCAAAGAAGCTATAAATAATCATAAACAGTATAAGTAGCTTTGTGCTTCAGATTCCGGTCACAATTAAATTCAACTTGAAAATCAGCAATTCGATTTAACATTAGTTTTAGTGAATTCCACTGAAAAATGGTCTCTATCCCTAACCGTACCTTAATTTATAAAAACAAAGACAACAAACATTTTTGGTAACAAAGAGTAAAAAAAAATGATGATTAATAATAAAGATTATAAGTGGTAAAGCTCTTCAGATTAAACCCAATCAAAAGCAATTCAATTTTTGTCAACCTGGACATAACTAAAGTAGAATCCACAGAAAAATTGTCTCTATCATTATACCAACCCATGAACCAAAATAGGTGTAGGGTTAGATAGAATTCAGACATCCAGAATCCCAAATATTTTAATACGTTCAGCCAAACTACTGTTGAACTGAAAAGAGAACTATTCAAGCAACACTAATTCAAAGAATTCTATGTGATATGGACAGTTTAACAGCATTTACAATGACCTAATGATAATTACAGAAAAAGGAGAAATCCAGGCAACACAACCAACAACAAAGGGAAAAGTTTATTTCCCACAAAACGTTTTGGCTCTAATAAGAGCCTTTCTCAAGCAAAGTTACAATGATACAATGTGCAATATCTTTCCAGCCAAACATCTTGGACATCTTGGACATCTTGGACATCTTGCAGCATGTGAACGTCAGAGCATGTCTATCCTATTATACGCTCAATTATTGCTCAGTATTTATTTCATTGCTTATCTGCTTAATTTACAAACTCAGCAGGTTTGATATAATTTTATTGTGCATACATCTGTTGCTCTGACATCATATTATATTTGTGCCTAATATGTATAATTAAAAATTGCCTGATTGAGCTCCATTATCCCTGTGTGTCTGTGCTGACCTTTGGTCAATATACCACATTATAGATACACTGTATCTGTCAGGACTGGGACAAGGTATTCTGTTGCCCTAGGAAAATAAGGTATAGTGCCCTCCTAAGGGAAAATGCAGCCCACTCCATACCTCCTTGCATCCCCTTCCTGTCTGGGATGAGGTGGCACCCTAGGCAGTTGCCTACCTTGACCTACCCGTTGTCCCTGCTTTCATATCAGTGGACGGAGTGCTACAGTACATATGTAGACTCCAGTCTGCATAATCTGTGGAGAGATTCCACCAGGTTGATGGTATTTCTTATAGACACCTGGAGGGGTCCATAGCAAGCACTTTATTATTTGCATCAAAGTTCACTATTTAAATATATTCTATGTGCTGGTTGCCCTTTTTTTAATTTGACCAGTATGTTTAATTATCTTCTCTTAGCATTTGTGAAACGGACTATGACTAATGTCCTGGCATGCCAGTAATGTATATGAATATGAGCTGCAATAAGATAAACTGAGCATGTGCAAGCAGATTGGAAAACACAGGTAATGTGTAACCTATTTTCAGCTACTGTCTTTCATACTGAGGTTACAATTCCGGTCATACGTATTGAGCGATCCGAGAGCTAAAGTCCCCCAGGACGGTCCAGGATGGCGTCCAAACGTGAGTGAGGCCTCACAATATGGTGGAGGATGCGATGGGCATTATTGGCACTAACAGGCAGAATTGGTGCAAAATTTGGCACAATTGAAGTGGTGCACAACATGTGGTGTATAGGACGTGCTGCATTGTGCTGCAGAAAAATTTAAAAGGCCAGCAGCCTGCCCTTGTTTGCAATGGAGCAAGAGATCGTGTTTTGCTCTGAGAGACACTCCTGGATACAGGCTGAGTTCTGTGACGTTAGAGACTGTGTTCTCAGTGGAGAGAGTGGGACAAACCTCAGTACAAAGACTGTGTTGTTTAAAAAAGACTGTTGTTGATTTTTTTCTGAACCAAAAAATTACTTGTGCCCCTCCAAAAATAAATGGGTAAGAGCTACCCCGATACACAGTTGCCCGGTTATACAGTTAAATCAAGAAAAATCACATAAAATGTATAAATCCTAGGACCAGATAAAACATAGCTTTTATTATATAAATATAAAAGAAAATTCATACAAACAAAAACAAAACTCAAAATTCCCTAACAAAAAACCCTACAAAAACCCTAAGGCTACCTATCCAAAAAATTGGGAGACCGTCCCAATAAGGGCGCCCCCAAACAGGAACCTAGACCAAATGCCCCTAATAAGCCCTGAAAGATCTAGTAAGGATGTACTAAACTCAAAAATATATAATAAATATTGTTACTCAAAAAACGGTATAACAGCTACAGTCTTGATAATAAAAAAAATTGTCCTATCATAAACAGACAAATTCAGTATATAATTATTCTCAAATATATGAAATTCCCATTTTAAAATATATCCAACATTTGCCAGTGTATACAAATATGATTATCAGCAAAGGGTTAAACACACCCGGCCCTCAGGACTATCAAGGTGTCCGCCTAAAGTAATGCAAACCCTTGCATTTTATGTACCACCATTTCTCCCCTATTTTGGGGTTCATCAGGGAACAACAAATGCATGGGAACACAATTACCCAATAAACAATAAGGTTAAAGCAACTAGTAAAACTTAGGTCCCTTTATTTAGAGACTGCTAAGATGAAACTGAGAGATAATGGAAAGTACATGATAGAAAATATGGCATCCTTCATCAAGTTTAAGATATCATGATGGAATAGATAGCCGATGGCAGAATGGTGGTACATAAAATACTAGGCTATGCATTTCTTTAGGTAGTCCTGAGGGCCGGGTGTGTTTAACCCATTGCTGATAATCATATTTGTATACACTGGCAAATGTTGGATATATTTTGATATGGGAATACCATATATTTGAGAACAATTCTATACTGAATTTGTCTGTTTATGATAAAGCATTTTTTTGATTATCAAGATTGTATCTGGTATACTGTTTTTTGAGCAACAATATTTATTATATATTTTTTAATTTAGTACATCCTTACTAGATCTTTCAATGCTTATTAGGGGCATTTAGTCTAGGTTCCTGTTTGGGGCGCCCTTATTGGGGCAGTCTCCCCCCATTTTTTGGATAGGTAGCCCTAGGACTGTTTTGTTAGAGAATTTTGAGTTTTGATTTTGTTTGTGTGAATTTTCTTTTATATTTATATAATAAAAGTTATATTTTATCTGGTCTTAGGTCTTGTGAATTCTGTGTGTTTTTTTCTGAATTGTTTCTGCCATGGGTGAGCAGGGCACTATGCGAAAAAAGACCGCTGGGGAAGATATAGTGACCTACCTTGTGGCCTTTGAGTGGTTTGCCATTCACAAAAGGGTAGATGTCCTGGGGCCGCATATCACTGGCAAACCCCAAAGAGTCTTCTGTGACTTGCACCTAGAGGAAACCAGGTACCCCTCAGTAAAAGAGAGGATTCTGGCATTGATGGGGTTAAATCCTGAACAGAGGCTGGCTGCTGACCAAGTGCAGCAGAGGAAGTCAAAGAGGTTGCAGCCCCAAGTCCTGGCATTGCGAGTGGGTGGGATCCCACTTGGCGTTAATCTGGACCAGGGGCGTAGTTATAGGGCCCCGCTATAGATTTTGCACTGGGATCCAGAAGCTGTATGTTACGCCTCTGATCTGGACTGTCAGCAAAGGTCTCCAGAATGCACACAGACATCATATCCTTTGTGAAGTTCTGACCAGAACTGGGTAAGACTGGTGAACTGCATTTCGACACCTGTTGTCAGTCTGACAACCATGTACTGGAGGTATGTGAGGACCTCCAAGTGGCATTTATACTGGGCAGAGACTTTCCCTATTTCTGGTAGTTGTGAGTGTACCAGGTGGAGCAGGAAGCTTTTCCTGGAAAGTGCCCCCTGCAGAGGGTGTTTTGCCACTTCCTGAAAGGCAAGAGCCATAATTATCACCTGTGAAAGTCCCTGAGAAGATGGTGGGCCAAGAGTCCCTGTCCGACAGTCTGAATACGTGTGCCCAGAAATGCTGCCAAGCGAGACGAGTTCAGAAAGCAGTGGGACTTTGATAGGTGGACTTAATGGTTATGATATATCTGAGATGGTGTCTATTGTAAATTTCACTAGTGAGATGAGTGAGTGAGTGAGTGAGTGAGTGTGCCTCTAATAAATAGTTCAGTCCCACTGCCTGAACAGGGGGAAGGTAGCTGGGTCATAGAGTTAGCTGCAGTAACTGCCAAATCTAAAATAGCTGCTAAAGACACTACAGGTAAAGCAGTAGCAGGGTGTAGCTCAGGTGCGGCCCTGTGTGAACAAGCTGCTGAAGGTGAGATAGCAGTAGATGACAGCAGCACAGCTCTGCCCTTTAGAGGTCATGACTGGGAGTATCACTGAGATTATGTGAGTCCGATGGTTGATGGCAATCTGGAGAATTCCACTGCCGCTACAGTTTCAGGTGGAGTTAAGGTGGTTGCCCATAGCAACAAGGTGCCAGCTGCACCTACTAGTGTGGAAAAGGTGACTGAAGTGTCTGGTTTCCAGTTGGGAAATGTGTCTTCCAATGACCCCAGCACACTGTGTGAACGTGATGATAGTGTGTAAGTTGCAGGGGCGCCCCTAGTGGTGCAAGTCAGGTGTATCTAGTGATTGCCAGCATCCTGGAGAGTGGTGCTGCTGCTGCAGATTTTGGTGCAGCTAGTGTGTTGGATAGTCTCCAGTTATGTTCAGATATAAGTGATAAAATTAAGTGTATTTCTCATACCTGCCAGATCAGTGTAAATGGGAGGATGGAAACTGCATACCTGGTAGTAAACAATGTGCTGGTATGAGCATTGCAGGTTTAGTGTATGAGTGGGAGAACCATAAAGATAATGGCATAAAGATGACAGACGCTGGGAGTTTTCCCACAGCAACCATGTAGAGAGATGGCGATGGATCTCTAGCTTAGGTTGGAAAAAGTGAGCTGCTTGACACAGCCGGTAAGCAGAGGTGCGAACAGGGGAATGTGTCCTCTGACATTAGTGAAATGGCAGGTAATGTAATTGAGGTTCACAGTGGGAACCCTGTAATTGCCCACATGCATGTTATGGGGGCCAGGTGATCCTAGTGCAGTGGTAGTTATCATCACTGAAGTGGTCAGTGGGGTAGACTGGATTTCCTGTGGTAGAAACCAGGTGACAGCTAGTAACCTAGAGGCGGAGCTTCAGGGTCCAGAGAGAGTAGAGATCAGGAGACGGTCAGTGAGGACCAGAGGGCTAGTGATGAAGAGAAGTTTGGGTCTCACTATAATCCTGCCGATAAAGAGGTAGCAAGTTGGGGCTCAGGTGCGCCCCTAGGGGTCATGGTAGATCACAACCATAAGAGGTGTGCTATCATTATAGATTCCTGTGAAGCTAGTGTGGCTGATGAGTCCAACCAGGGGTCCTTTGCCTCTTTGGTTCCCAAAATAGTGAAGACACTGCCCAGTGGAAACACTGAAAATGTAGTCTGTATGTGGAAAAAGGTAGACAAGGAGTTGGATGGCATGGCTACTAGGTATGAGGGCACTGATATCCAGGGCGTGAACGTGCCGGTCACTAACCTTGGGTTAACTAGTAGGCATCCTCAGAGTTCTCCCTTGGAGATGGTTATGTGGCATGTATTGGTTATGCCACCGGTGGTAAGTGGCTGTGACCTATCTGTTGTCCATTGTGGGTGAGTGCGTGGCGAGTCCACAGCTGAGTGGTATGTGACAATTTAGTCTCCACCTTTGAGGACATTTTTAAAAACACAGCCTTTGTCAGTGTGCCACTAATTAGCTTACCAGAGCAGTGATTCTAGAGCTAAAGACTAGTGTTGAGCGATTATTATCGACAAAGTTGAAATCGGCACGGTATTTACGTTGATCGGATTTTTTAGATCACGCGATAATTTAGGTTAAAATCTGTGCATAATCTATTAATATCGCGCCATTTTCGGGGCTTCCTGTCATTTTGGCAGCCAGAAAATCAGCTTACAGAATAGAGCATGGATAGATGTGTGTGCGACGTCATGACTGGGATGTGTATGGTTGCGATTGGCTGGAAAAATCACATGACTTCATTTTACATAGGACAGCCCTTCTTGTTCATGATCAGTGTCTGTCAGCATCTCATAGCAGTAGGACGTGCGCTCTGCCTCTGTCCAAACAGCTCAGCAAACAGCTCAGCGAAATTATTCTATTTCTTCACAGAGAAAGCTCTACTTTAAGCTGTGATCCTTACAACTTAGTTAGATCAGAGATTTGAAGATTTTATGTAGTTAGGTAGAGAATTTTAAAGGAGCATCTACCGCTGTAAAGTCACGGGGTGGGAGCAGGGGGGGGGGGGTCCCGCGGGCGAACACAGACAAGCTCCTTAAAGAATACTGGATATAGTTCACCAAGACTGAGTGTAGACATTGCACTGTTATAGCTTTATTATTAACAGTTTTCTATTGAAGTATTTCCTGGATATTGGGCAGCCTGAACTTATATTAGGATACACATCTTTTCTAGTAACTGCAGGTCTCTTTGTTAGGTGCAAAACTCCACTTTTATTATCAGTATACATTTCAGATAGGTGTTCTTTTTCAATTTTGCCCATTTCAGCTTTGTTGATATAACTTGCAGTTAAATTATAATCCAGCAATTTTGTAGTCAGCACAGGTTGATAGTGTGCCAAAAATACCTTTCATTATCCGAATACATTTCAGATACGTGTTTTTTCTCTTTGGCGCAGTACAGCTTTGTTGATAGAGCTACTTTGCAGTTAAATGTGAATACAGCAATTTTGTAGTCACCACAGGTGAATTGAAAGGTGCCAAAAATACCTTTTATTATCCGAATACATTTCAGATACGTGTTTTTTCACTTTGGCGCAGTACAGCTTTGTTGATAGAGCGACATTTCAGTTAAATGTCAATACAGCAAATTTGTAGTCACCACAGGTGAATTGAAAGGTGCCAAAAATACCTTTATTATCTGAATACACTTAAGATACGTGTTTTTTTCACTTTTGGTCAGTCAAGCGTTGTTGATAGATCTACTTTGCAGTTAAATTTGAATCCAGCAACTTTGTAGTCACCACAGGTTGATAGGTGCCAAAAAATACCTTTTATTATCAGTATACATTTCAGATACGTGTTTTTTTCACTTTGGCGCAGGCCAGCTGTGTTGATAGAGCCACCTTGCAGTTAAATTTGAATCCAGCAACTTTGTAGTCACCACAGGTGTACTGATAGGTGCCAAAATACCTTTTAATATCCGTATACATTTCAGACAGGTGTTTTTTTCACTTTTGGTCAGTCAAGCTTTGTTGATAGATCTACTTTGCAGTTAAATTTGAATACAGCAATTTAGTAGTCACCACAGGTGAATTGATAGGTGCCAAAAAATACCTTATATTATCCCGTATACATTTCAGACAGGTGTTTTTTTCACTTTTGGTCAGTCAAGCTTTGTTCATAGAGCTACTTTGTAGTTAAATTTGAATACAGCAATTTAGTAGTCACCACAGGTGAATTGATAGGTGCCAAAAAAAAACGTTTACTGAAGAAGGATTTGGAGGAAAAATGAAACCATTGAATTGATTGGCTGAATCACTCTCAGAAGCCAGGAGGGCAAATGTCTTCTCAACTAAGAAGTGTCTTGGGGATGATTAGGACATTTTTATTACTTATGGGTGTGCGGACGAATTAACACATCTACACATATAAAAAATACCTTTAAAAACTGCAGGGAGGGGTGTATGTTGTATGTTATCACACTTGAAAAAAAAACAAAATGATAATAATGTAAAACTATAAATAAAACTTCCCTAAATAAATTCTGTAAACAAATGTCAGTTACCAAAAATATACTAAATGACAGTCACTGTACAAAATAGCATAGTGCCACTTTGTGATCTGTGGATCAAACAGGTTTAAGAGTCATGCTGTGGCCCAGGACAGGTATGGTCAATGTCCAGTGAAACTAAAATGGTGGTTGAAAGACTCCTTTTTCCGGCACTTTTTAATCTGTGGGTCAGAAAGGTTTAATGGTCATTCTGCGGTACAGGACAGATATAGTCAATGTCCAGTTCAGCTATAATGGTGGTTGAAAGACTCCTTCCGGCACTTTTTAAATCTGGGGGTCATGCAGGTTTGGGGCTCATGCTGCGTTCCAGGACAGGGATAGTCTATGTCCAGTGAAACTAAAATGGTGGTTGAAAGACTCCTTTTTCCGGCACTTTTTAAATGTGGGGGTCATATAGGTTTGGGGCTCATGCTGTGGTCCAGGACAGGGACAGTATATGTCCAGTGAAACTAAAATGGTGGTTGAAAGACTCCTTTTTCCGGCACTTTTTAATCTGGGGGTCATGCAGGTTTGGGGCTCATGCTGTGGCCGGACAGGTATAGTCAATGTCCAGTGAAACTAAAATGGTGGTTGAAAGACTCCTTTTTCCGGCACTTTTTAATCTGGGGGTCAGACAGGTTTAATGGTCATTCTGCGGTACAGGACAGATATAGTCAATGTCCAGTTCAACTAAAATGGTGGTTGAACGACTCCTTTTTCCGGCACTTTTTAATCTGTGGGTCAGACAGGTTTTGGGGTCATGCTGCAGTCCAGGACAGGTATAGTAAATGTCCAGTTCAACTAAAATGGTGGTTGAAAGATTTCCTTTTTCCGCACTTTTTTAATCTGTGGGTCAGATAGGTTTAAGGGTCATGCTGCGTTCCAGGACAGGGATAGTAAATGTCCAGTTCAAGTAAAATGATGGTTCAAATCATAACTGCCTTCTGGCACTTTTTAATTTGTGGGTCATGCAGGTTAAGGGTCATGCTGTGGTGCAAGACAGGGATAGTGAATGGTCTGTGATTTTTTTTCTGTGGCTTTTATAACCTAAGTGTGTTGCCTAAGATGTAGCACGTATCCATTTGACTATTGTGGATGTTAATTCCAGCTTCTCCAGCCCTGTTTGGGTGTAAGAATGAAGGTGTTGTTGCTCTCCCATAGACTTTAATGGTCATCGGTGATAATCTATTATCGACTATCGAATTTCTGATTGGTAATTGCCGATATCGACTATCGACCAGATGACGATAGTCAACGTAATCGCTCATCACTACTAAAGACCCCCCGGGCAGTCCAGGATGGCATCCAAATGTGAGTGAGGCCTTACAATATATATACAGTTGAAACCAGAAGTTTACAAGCACTATATAAAAAGACACATATGCATGTTTTTCACCCTATCTGACATGAAATCCGAATAAAACTTACACGATTTAGGTCAATTAGGATTAGCAAAATTATTTATATTTGCCAAATGCCAGAATAATGAGAGAGATATTTTTTTAAAGGCTTCTTTTAAAGCATCCTGACAGCCATCAGGTCGATTTCCAGAAGGTCAGGTATGCAGGGATCCAGTGAACCTTGTTAGCCAGAGCCTAGTCTTATATTAGGTAGTGTGTTCTTGTGACCTACACATAATATAAGGCCTTAAAGACATATTCTTGTATTCAAACAAGAAACAAGAAATAATGCTGACGAATCATATACGCCAAGCAACAAAGCAACATTAATCCTATATTCAACAAGTGTATAATTACCTTAGTTGTCACACACTTGCCCCTATGTGCTCCTCTGTGGTGCAGCAAGAGTAGGAGTGGCTTTAGCTAGCAACCTACAGTTCCCACTTTGCGTTGCTGACATTTATTCCACATGCTTTTCATCATCCTTGCAATCCCATCATTGTTGAAGAACAAGTCTTCACTTTCTTGTGTATTTAATATTATGTCCCCACTGCTGAGGCATTATGGTCAGGAAGGTGTTCAAGCAAATTGACATACTGGTATGTTATAAAAGATTGTTTACACTGGTCACAGCTGATTAATCCCTTATTTGCTGCAGTCAATCCTGACCACAGCAGCTAAGGAAAAGACCCTCTGTCTCCATCAGCACCTCCGCAACACATTGCATATTATTGGAAAAACTTAAATTTTTCATTTTCAAAGCAAAAATATCTGCAAAACTCACTTAATCCCTGGATATATTCCATAAGAGGTGTAGTTTCCAAATGAGGTCTTTTTAGGGTTTTTATTAAGTTTTAGCACCTTGGGGTGTCCGCAAACCTGTAATGGTGCCTAAAGAAAATCCTAATGAAAATGAGAACCCAAAGTAAGGGCTGCTCCTATTCTGAGGCTTGTGGTCGAGTCAAACAGTGCACTAGAGCCACACATGGGATATTTCTAAAAACAGCAGAATCGATGGTGAATTCTTGGTATCATCTACTGTATTCCAGTAAAATTTTACATTTCATCTGCAATATGCTTTAATACTGTGAAACACCTAAAAGGTAAGCAAACTTCCTGAAGTCTGTTTTGAACACTATAAGGGGTGCAGTTTTATGAGATTATCTAACATAGAGGAATCTCAAAGCCACGTGAGAACTGGACTGGTCCCTAAAAAATCTGCGTTGCAAATTTTCCTGAAAATGTGAAAAATTGCTATGAGATGTATAAGCCTCCTAATGTCGTAAAAAATAGAAAGACATTTAAAAAATGATACCATCATAAAGTAGACATATGAGATGAAATGTCCCATCAGGGCTGCACCATTTTTTTGTTTATTTTGCACCAAAAATCTGCTGACACCCTATTCTCTATATAAATGAACTGTAATACAACAAAACTAGGCACAAAACTTTTAAATATGCCTAAAGTAGGCACATCAATTATGCTAGCAATGATATGCTAGGAGCCTAAATTATGCTATGTGCCTAGATTAGGCGCATCAATTATACTATGCAAGGTATACCACACAACAGACTTTGACAGGTTTATTCATTTAGGTGCATTATACACTCATTTAATGTGCCTTTAAACTGGCGTGGCGACGCCTCTTCTCTGACATGTCGCCCATGGTTATTATAAACTATTTTCTATGGTATACACAGAAATTTTGAAAGTTTGAAAATGGCAAATTTTTCCAAATATTAAATACATTTTGATATTCTGATATTTTATCACAAATAAATAGACTGTATTGATCCAAAATGCATTACTATCTTGAAGTACAATGTGTCACGAGAAAACAATCTCTGATTCACATGGATAGATAAAACCATTGAAAAGTTATTCCCACATAAAGTAATAAATTAACAGATTTGAAAATGGGGCTCTGTCATAGTGGTCAAAACTGGTTGCGGCCGTATGGGGTTATAGAGCAGTTAGTACACAAAAAGCTCCCTATGTGTGTTGTATAATAAGTTTACTTGGCCTGGTGTCTTTAAAAAGTATAAAACAGCAATAAAATATATAAAAGTACAGGATTTAGAAAAGACACCTCACATTTCAAGGCTTCTCAGTTTCAGTGTTAGAAATATAAAATCTGTTTATTCTTCCCACAAAATAACCAATAACATTAACATGTCCAATGCTTACAATAAAAATGAAGGATAAATACAGTCAGAAGTTGCAGCTGGTGAATAAATGATATTTACTTTGAATAAATAGACAAACCCTGCACTCAGTGCTTCCTACGGGGAATGGGAGGTCTTGTTCATGATATCTAAATATGGTAAATCACAGCACAATGTGTATGGTGAAAAATAAATAAAACGTGGACATAATACTTTCACAAAAGAGAATTCTAAAAATATGATGTATTTAATTTACCATGTGGCAGATCTAACATACTTCCCATTTACTCATATTAATTGTAATTTTATAATATACTGAGCTCATTGCAAGTCTATTATTAACTAAGTCAAAATCTAACAATTTCAAAAGTAATGCAACAAGGGGTGACTTCACCGGAGCAAGATTTTGTAGAAGTGGTGCAGCATCTAATTTATTTCTGTGGCAGGAAGTTCAAAATGCCTGTACTCCCCCATTTTGGAGGGCGGTGTCACATACCAAGAGATATTTAGCTCAAAAGACATTTTTTAGAATGGAAAAAAGTTGTACATTTAAAGAGAGAAAGGTTTTTCAGACATCTTGGCTATGAAGACGATGGGGGTTACTGATATTATTCTTCCTATTTTTCTACAGTTCTATAAAGAGTTAAATGTATCAAAGCTGAATCATCCTATAGATCATGTTTTTTAATACACATTGAGTTAATTTACCCAGATTCTTGGTAGATTCCAATTAGAATCATTACAAAATCTAGTAGTATCTATTTCAAAAGCTAAAGCAGCAAGATATGCAGCCCTTCATTAATTGACTATCAGCAAGTATGACCATCTTTATAGAAGCAAAGGTTTTTTCAGCTTGCTGGTCTGGAACATTCAAGCATGTGTTAACACAACGCCAAAGAGCAAAGAAATCAGCAATAATCTTAAGAAAGCAATGCTTGCTGCTCAACACTCCAGAAAGGGTTATATGAAAATTTCCAAACAATTTGTTAATCATTCTACAGTGAGAAAGATTATTCACAAGTGGGAAAACATTCAGGACAGTTGGAACAAGAGTAAACATCGTAGAAAATTCACTACAAAGTCAGACCTTGTAATACTTAAAGAATAGCAAAAAAAAGAGCTATGTCTCAGACTCTACAGGCCTCAGTTAGCATGATAAATGTTCATATCTGTGACAATACAGTTAAAAAACGATTGAACAAGTTTGGCTTGTTTGGAAGGATTGCCCAGAGAAAGTCTCTTTTGTTCTAAAAAGAACATGATATCATGGCTTAAATTTGCAAAGTTGCAATTGAACACTCCATAAGACTTCTATAAGAACATCCATTGGAAAGACAAGATCAAAGTAGAGATGTTTAGCCAAACACAGCATATGAGCACAAAAAAAACTCATATCTATTGTCAAGCATGGTGGTGGAGAAGTGATGATTTGGGCATGTTTTTAGCCATAGGACCTGGGCAACTTCCAATCATTGAATCAACCATTAACTTACCTGTATACTAAGGGCGACATGTCAGAAGAGAGGCCATGCCAGTTTTAAGGCACATTACATGACTGTGTAGAGTGTGCCTGAATATATGAACCTGTCATTGTGGGTTCATAAATCTGGCATGTGGTGTGACTGACATAGCATTGCAGCGCATAACTTAGATGCATAGCATATTTAAGCATATAGCTAGCATATCTTAGGCGCATAACTTAGGCACATTCAAATGTGTTGTGCCTGGTTGCAAACTGCACCCAGTTTTGGTATATGACTGTTCATATATATAGAATAGAGCTACAACAGATTTTTTGGTACAAAATACACCAAAAAAATGGCGCAGCCCAAATCTGACATGTTCCCTTAAATGAAGTGTCTCTCCAACAGCCAAAGCTTGGTCAAAAGTGGGTCATGGAATTTGACAAAGATCCCAAGCACAGCACTAAATCTACTTAAAAATAGTTATAGAAGAAATCAAGACATTGCAATGGCCCAGAACAGAAAGATGGTCACTTCACCTCGGCTAACAAAGATGGATCAGCAGAAAAGGCTTCAATTTTTCACAGCAGTTTCAGAATTGGATCAATGTTAATTGGCAACCAGTTGTATTTGCCGATGAGTCACATTTTCTGTTTCATTGAACAGATGGAAATTAGTCCAGGTAAGAAAATCAGAAAACAAACACTTTGCAACCATTGCTGGAAGAACACAAGCTGGTTTAGGCAAAGTTATGGTCTGGAGAATATTTTTTGCATGTGCATCTCTGGGCCCACTCATCTATGTGAAAGGCGCACTCAACCAATTTGGTTTTAAATGATGATTGTCTTCCCTTGGACAAATGAAATCTTTCAGCAAGACAATGTGACATGTAACATGGCTAGAAATGTGTAACATCAGTTGAAAGAGCATGACCAACTCTTCCTTGTTCAACTCTGGCCCCCTAATTACTTAGATTTGAACCTTGGCTGTAAGACCACCTCAATATGTGTTATAGCTTTGGATCCTCCCCAATGCACCCTTCAGCAGCTGTAGCAGCTGTATGATCTAACATAGTTAACATGGCTTCAGATATCAGTAGCAATCTACCAGAACCTTAATGAGTTGCTCCTAGCTCATCTAGCTACAGTCTGTGCTACACACAATGGTTACTCTGAATATGAGCTGATAGCCATAATAATGAAACTCAACTGTGTATAGTGTCCAAATCACTCCAGTCAACTTATGCATATTTGTCTAGAGTTTCACATAAAGGTGCATTTTTACCAGTGAAGACTCTTGCTAAGTGACTGGAAAAAAATACATTTTCAGATACTTTCTGTACTTCGGATTCTTACTTATAAAGGACATGATGCTGATGTCCTGTTTGCATACTTTTTTGGGCTATTGAAGGTGAGGTTTTGGCCACCTATATATGGGGGATCTTTGCATGGAGATGTCTCTAGTTTGAGAATTAGGACATATTGATCATATTGATCATATTGATTTTTGTACTTCAATGTTATTAATTAGACACCCAATCCTGTTTTCCAACAACTTTGGCAGCATCAGATCTCTGTATCCAACTTTTAGGAAAAACGAGAAAAAAGGAGGGAGGATGTACACTCTCTAATGTAGTATGTTAAACAATTTTCAGATAAAAATATTTAATGCTCTCACCTTTTGTGGTTGTGCTTCTGGACAGCACAAAGCACTCTAAACTTTCCCCAGAACACCGGTAAATCTCAATAGGTTGCAACTCAGTCCCTCACCAAACACCATGATTCACATGGCGTGGATAGATAACCCTTCAATCATGCTAGATTTGCGCTACAACTAGTTCAGCATTTGCCACAAACTAATATAGTCGGTATACATAACAAAAATCCAAGCCTTTTTTGTTTGAATTTTTGTTATGTATACTTACTATATTTGTCTGTGTTTTTTTCACAGTATCCAATTCATTTGTAATTATGGATTTTAGGTCCCGTGATACGTCATGGACCACTAAACTAAATTAAGTGTTCAGTGAGAATCCAAGTTTGGATACAATTTTAAATGAGGATAATTCAGAATTAAAAGAACTTAAAACAAATGGAGGCAACTACTACATAAAAGATTGAAGGTCTGGTGGAACAAAGCGTTCCTTGAAAAATATTTCTCTAAAGACCTGATACCTAGGGGTCTAGGAGTCAAAGTTCTTCCATCATTTATGATTGAGGACGAAACATTTAAAAGCAAATGGGAGGAACTGGCCAATAAGTGTTCAGTTGGGTTCATGCAGTTATTAATCCAATCTAATACTACAACCTTAAATGGCATTGAGTCTGAATTGATGGAGGTGCAATCACAATTACGAAGCATTATGTCTAGAGATGGGCGAATTTCTCAAAAATTCGATTCGGTCACTTCGCCGAATTGTCCGACAAAAATAAATTCGGTCCGAATTACTTTGGCACGAATCGCTTAAAAAGCACTATTTCACTGCACAGAG